>PVLA01019621.1:0-11907 GCA_004027455.1 Hydrochoerus hydrochaeris
CAATCCAACAAGAACCTAGAAATATGGTTATCAATCCTACACACCTAAACATACATGCAGCTGTATCTTTTATAACACTTCCTATTTCCTCTTTTTTACAAAAGCAATTATACATTTTTAAAATTTTATTTAAAGAGAAGAAAAAAAAGCAAAACCAAAAAAAAGGGTAGCAACATTACAGAATTCTAAAAGAAAGAAAGGGAAAAAAGGGAAATGAGAAAAAACCCCACCAAGAAATCACTAGTTTATAAATTACATATTGTCATCTTGGATGTAGTTGTTGAAGTTACAAAGTTAAAGGGTATATTGTAGACATTCAAACAGTCAGACTACAAACAGTTCTGCACAAAAATCCAACAAAGATTCAGCAATATGGTCATCTATTTTACACACTCAAACATACATGCAGTTATATCCCTTAGGGCACTTTTCTTTTTTTTACAATAGCAATTGATGGTTCCTTTTGAAGTGCAAAAGCTTTTTAATAAGATGTGATTCCAGTCATTGATTCTCTGAAATACTTCCCATGCAGTTTGCATTTTGTTCATAAGTGTTTTGCCTACCCCTATGTCTCCAAGATTTCTACCTATCTTGTCTTTCAGTAGATTTAGTGTTTCTGTTTTAATATTTAGATCTTTGATCCATTTCAACTTTAGTTTAGTGCATGGTGATAGGCATGTCTTCAGCATGTGGAAAGCCAGTTTTGCAACACCATTTATTAAAGAGGCTATCTTTTTTCCAGTGAACATGTTTAGCCCCTTTGTCAAATATAAGGTGGCTGAGTGTCTTTGTAGTTGTGCTTGCATCTTCTAATCTGTTCCATTGATCCTCAGGTCTATTTCTTTCGCAGTACCATACTCATTTTATCACTGTAGCTTTGTAGTATAATTATTTCTAATTTTATTTCCTCTGTAGCTTCATGGATTTGTTCCTTTATTTTGCTTGCTATCTTTTCAGAAATTTCAGATGCATGACTTTCAAAGTCCTCTATTTCAGTGTCTCCTGTACTGGTTCTTGATGTACTGGATGTTTGAGATTACATTTTGCTTTTTCATTTTGTCATTTTCACCTTTATGGCTAATATTTGGTCTTTCAATCCCACTAGTCTTAACTGTCAGTAGTGCATATCTTAGGGTCCTACTGTGTGGTTGATGTTTGTCCAATTACTAGGTACCACAATGAAGAGGTGGGTCAGTCACCAAAATTCCTCCTGCAGGGCCTGTTGGGTGAGTACTATGTTCTTCCTAGGATGACAAACCAAGGAGTATTGATGTAAATCAACCCTCAATTCTTGCTGTTACTATGTCTTCAGGTTGTTCCAGGTCACCAAATCTACCTGTCTATAGTGTTTGGCTTGGGTGGGACCCTACTGTGTCACTGGGTGTCTCATAAGCCCTTTTAATTTTAGGTTGGGGGGATGGCTTATAACACTCTTCTCAACCCATCTGATGTTCTCTGTACAGAAGGACTCACCCACACCTAGGCTCACCAATGTCCTATGCTGGAGGGGACTTTGCTAATGCTCTTGTTTACCCACTGAAGTTCTCTATTTTAGGGGAAAACCCATCACACTGACAGAAGCCTGCTGAGGTCCTCTGTTTGGATGAGGAGTTACTGAGTCTCCCATCAACCCAGCAAGGTTAACCCACTGCAGTCCAAGGTTCTGAAAGGAGGAGGGGCGGCCAAAGATCTACAACAATACTAGGTCCAGGAGATGGGGGGACAGATGCCAGAGGAGCCACGCTCCAAGGTGGAGGTCCAGGGTCCAAGGGGGAGGGCAGGTGCTGGAACAGCTGCCTTCCAAGATGGAGGTCTAGGGTCTGAGGTGAGAGGGCAGGCACTGGAGCAGCCATCCTTCGAGGTGGAGATCAGATGCCCATTTTTGAGTTAGTTCTTTAAATATAACTGGTTTGGTGCTGCATCCCAGACCACCCCACCACACACAGAGATAGGGGCCCAACCAGGCCATGCCCAGCGACCACCAAGCAGGCAGCAGGACACAGATTCCAGCTTTGGGCCCTGACCCCATGCTCTGGCAGAACCCAAGCACACTGAAAGGGACTTTGAGCCTGCTCCCAGGTGGTAAGACCAAGTATTGCATCCAAGAGCACCCTGGGTTGCACACAGGGACAGGGGCTCAACCAAGCCATGCCCAGTGCATGGAAAAACTTGGAACTTAGCTCCCAGGTGGCAAACTTTGGACTACAGTGGATTAACTGTGCCAGTGTGGTGAGTATGTCCCTAAAATAGAGGTGTACAGTGGGTAAATAGGGCCAGTAGTAAAGCACCCTCCAACTAACTGTAAGATCTTGGTAAGTCTGACAACAGTGTGGGTGACCCTCTCCTACACACAGAAAACAGGCAGAGTGAAAATGGCAAAGCAAAAAAATCAAAATGCAGTCTGAAACATCTAGTCCACTAGAAGAAAGTGCAGGAGATATTGAAATAGAGGACCCCAAAAGTAACACACCAGGAATCTCTGAAAAGATAGCAAGTGAAATAAAAAAAAACTCCATGAGGCTATAGAGAAATCAAATTAGAAGTACTCTCGCACATAAAGACAGAAATAACAATCTCAGTAAAGGAGTTGAGAGCACAACTAAAGAAGAAATCAAGAAAAAAATACAGGAGCATGGGAAACTGATTGAAACCTTTAATGAACAATTTAGAAAACATGCAGAATTCATGGAACAAACTGAAAGAGACATCCAAGAAACAAAAATTCTATTCAAAGCTTGCAAAACTGCTTAAATGAAGCTGAGGATAGGACTTCAGACCTTGAGAAGAGGATCACGATTAGTGATCAGGAAAGGATAGAACTTTTAAAAATAACAAAGCATCATGAAATAACAATCCAACAGCTTCAAGATGACACCAAGAGAAAAAATATTAATAGGCATCAATGAAGAGGCAGGAGTCAATGCAAATGACGTAGCCAAAATATTCACAGAAGTAATAGAAGAAAATTTCCCAAACATGGGGAAAGAATCTGATATGCAGATAAATGAGGCATATAGAATGCCACACAGTCACAATCAACATAAATCCACACCCAGATACATAATAATTAATATCTCAGATGTGCAGCATAAAAACAGAATACTAAAAGCTGTTAGAGAAAAGGCACAACTCACCTACCAAGGAAAGCCCATTAGATTCATATCAGACTTTTCAGCACAAGCTCTCAAGTCAATAAGAACTTGCAGTGAGGTATTTCAAGCCCTAAAAGAAAACAACTTTCAACCCAGACTGAAGTAACCAAAAAACTTTCATTCAAATTTAATGGAGAAACAAGATACTTGCATGACAAAGAACAACTGAAGAAATTCACATCCACCAAACCAACCCTAGAAAAAGTACTGAAAGACATACTACACAGAGACAAAAATGACCACAATCCCCAAAACAACAACAGGAAAAAACTACCAGGTAGGATAAGCAATTAAATGAGAGGAAAAGCAGAAAGCAAACACCAGGAACATAACATGGCAAAGACGAGCCACTACATATCAGTGCTATCCATAAATGTAAATGGCCTCAATTCACTATAAAAAGAAATAGACTGATATAATGGACCAAGAAACATAATCCCACAATATGCTGTATAAAAGAAACACATCTGATCCAAAAGGAAACTCATAGATTAAAAGTCAAAGGATGGAAAACAGTATTCCATGCAATAGGAAACCAAAAAAAAAGCAGGGGTAACTATTCTAATTGCAGAAAATGTGAACTTCAAACCTAAAATTATTAAAGAGATAGAGAAGATCACTACATACTTATTAGTGGAAAAATTCAAGAGGAAGAAGTAACAATTATAAATATATATGCACCCAATACAGGAACACCCAATTATGTAAGACAGATACTAATGGACATGAAAAACCAAATACACAAGAACACAATTATAACAGGGGATTTTAACAGGCCATTGTCACAAAGAGATAAATCAACTAGACAAAAATTCTGCAAAGAAATAACAGAACTGAATCATACCTGTGAGCAATTAGACTTAGTAGATGTTTACAGAGTGTTCCACCCAACCACATCAGAATACACATTCTTCTCAGCTGCACATGGGACATTCTAAAAAATAGACCATATATTATCCCACAAAACATTCTTAAGTAAATGCAAAGGTATTAAAATCATACCATGCATAATATCTGACCATAGTGCACTGAAATTGGAAATTAATGGCAAAAGAAACTGTAAAACCTGCGTAAATACATGGAAATTAAATAACAACATTTTGAACAACCAGTGGGCTACAGATGAAATTAAAGAAGAAATAAAGCAAAACCTACAATTCAACTAAAACACAGAAACAACACACTGTAATCAATGGGATACAATGAAAGTGGTCTTAGGAAGGAAATATATAGCTATAAATTGTTGTGTCAAGAAAAGAGAATGAGCACAAATAAACAACCTAATGCTCCATCTCAAGCTTCTAGAAAAAGAAGAGCAAGCTAAACCCAAAGCTCATAGAAGAGAGGAAATTGTAAATATTAGTGCAGAAATCAATGCAATTGAAACTAAAAAAACAATACAAAGAATTGAATAATTGAAAAACTGGTTTTTGGCAGAATAAACAAAATTGACAAACCCCTAGCTAACCTTATCAAGAGAAAGAAAAAAAACCCAAATTCACAGAATAAGAACTGAAAAGGAGGAAATTGCTACATATCCCACAGAAATTCAAAAGACCTTGAATACCTACTTTGAAAATCTCTACTCACATAGAGTGGAAAATACAGAGGAAATGGACAGATTTCTAGAAACATATGAACTACCAAAGCTCAACCAAGAAGATATAGCAACTTTGAACAACCCAATATCAGCTATCAATATTGAAAATATAATTAAAAAGTTACCAACAAAGAAAAACCCAGGTCCTGATGGATTCACAACTAAATTCTACAAGGAATTTAGAGAAGATCAGATGCCAATACTCCTTAAACTCTACAATGAAATTGAGAAGAAAGCAATCCTCCCTAAATCACTCCTGGAGGCAAGTGTTACTCTGATACCAAAACACAGAAAGATCAAAAAAAAAAAAAAAAGGGAGAACTATAGGCCAATCTCACTAATGAAAGCTGATGCAAACATTCTCAATAAAATACTGGCAAATAGAATGCAGCAAATCATCAAGAAGATTATACATCATGACCAAGTGGAGTTCTTTCCAGGAATTCAAGGATGGTTTAACATACGCAAATCAATAAATGTAATACACCACATCAACAGAGCCAAAAACAAAAACCACATGGTCATCTCAATAGATGCAGAAAAAGCTTTTGACAAAGTCCAACACATCTTCATGATAAAAACCCTTCAGAAACTCAGAATACATGCTGTCTACCTCAACCTTATAAAGGCAATCTATGACAAACTAACAGCCAACATTACACTGAATGGACAAAAAATGAAAGCTTTCACTTTAAAATCAGGAACAAGACAAGGATGTCCACTGTCACCACTCCTTTTCAATATAGTTCTGAAAACGCTAGCCAGGGCAGCCAGAAAAGAGAGAGAAATAAAAGGAATAAAGATAGGAAAGGAAGAAGTTAAATTATCACTATTTTGAGATAACATGATACTCTATATAGAAGACCCAAAAAGACTATTAGAGGTAATAAGTTCAGCAGTGTAGCTGGATACAAAATCAATGCTCAAAAGTCAATAACATTCCTGTACACAAACAAAAAACCCACCAAGAGAGAAATTATGGAAATATCACACTTTACAATAACATCTAAAAAAAATGAAATACTTAGGAATCAACCTAACTAAAAATGTAAAAGACCTATATGCTGAAAATTATACTACACTGAAAAAGGAGATTGAAGAGAATATTAGACAATGAAAGGATATTAATTGCTCTTGGCTAGGAAGAACCAACATTGTGAAAATGGCCATGCTCCCAAAACTATTATACAGATTTAATGCAATCCCAATCAAAATACCATTGACATACCTCACAGATCTAGAGAAAACACTCCTAAAATTCATTTGGAAACAGAAAAAACCTAGAAGAACAAAGGCAATTCTGGGAAACAAAGGCAAGGCATCTCAATTCCTGACTTGAAACAGTACTATAAAGCCACAGTGATAATATCAGCATGATACTGGCAAAGAAATAGACCTGAGAATCAATGAAACAAGTTAGAAGATGCAAGAACAACTACAAAGACACTCAGCCACCTGATATTTGAAAAAGGGACTAAATATGTCCACTGGAAGAAGGATAGCCTCTTTAATAAACGCTGTTGGAAAAATTGGCTTTCCACATGCCAAAGACTGAAACTAGATCCATGCATATCACCATGCACAAAACTAAAGTCCAAATGGATCAAAGACCTAAATATTAAAACAGAAACAATAAATCTACTAGAAGACAAGGTAGGTAGAAATCTTAGAGACATAAGGGTAGGCAGAGAATTTATGAACCAAATGCAAACTGCACAGGAAACACTTCAAAGAATCAACAAATGGGATCTCATATTTTTGAAAAGTTTCTGCGCTTCAAAGGAAATCACCAACAGTGTGAAAAGAAAACCCACAGAGTAGGAAAGAATTTTAGCCAGCAACCCCTCAGACAAAGGACTTATATCCAGAACATATAAAGAATTGAAAAACATCAAGCTCTCAAAATTCAAAGACCCTCTCCAAAAATGGGCATCTGCATGAACACACAGTTAGTTCTCAGAGAAAGATATGCAAATGGCAAATAAATGCATGAAGAAATGTTTGCCATCGCTGGCCATGCAAGAAATGCAAATTAAAACAATATTGAGATTCCACCTCACTCCGGAAAGAATAGCTGCCATCAAGAAATCAACTGATAACAAATGTGGTGAGGCTGCAGGGAAAAAGGAACATTGCTCCACTGTTGGTGGGAATGTAGACTGGTGCAACCATTATTGAAATCCATGTGGAGAATTCTCAGAAGACTAGGATTAGAAGCCCCATTCAATTCAGCTATCCTCTTCCTGGGCATTTTCCCCAAAGAACTGAAAAGTTCATATCACAGTGATATATGTGCACCCATGTTCATAGTAGCACAATTTGTAGTAGCTAAATCTTGGAAACAACCAAGATGCCCATCAACTGCTGAGTAGATGAAAAACACGTGGTATTTTTACACAATAGAATACTACTCAGCTATAAAAATTGATGATCTTGAGGCCTTCATAGGTAAATGGAGACAACTTGAGACTATCCTCATTAGTGAAAGAAATAAGAATCATATTTATAACTATCACATTGTGTCTCTAGTGTAAAAAGTGATGAGAACTATAAGAGTAATAAAACCCAAAATGTGTAATTGCTATTGCAAAAAAGAGAGGAAAAGAAAAGGCTCTAAGGGACATAACTGCATGTATGTTTGAGTGTGTAAAATAGATGACCATATCACTGAATCTTTGTTGGATCTTTGAGCAGAACTGTTTGCAGTCTCACTGTTTGAATGTCTACTAGGTATCCTTTAAATTTGTAACTTGAACAACTACATCCAAAATAACAATATGCAATTTATCAACCAATGATTTCTTTGTGTTTTTTCTCTTTTTTGCTTTTTTTCTTTTAGAATTCTTTATTGTTGCTACCTTTTTTCTTTTGCTTTTTTTCTTTAAATAAAAAAATTTTAAATGCATAATTGCTATTGTAAAAAAGAAAGGAAATAGGAAGTGCTATAAAAGATATAACTGCATGAATATTCAAGGGTGTAGGATTGATAAACATACTTCTAAGTTCTTGTTGGATTGTTGAACAGATCTGTTTACAGTCTCACTCCTTTAATGTGTACTTTGTATGCTCTTATTTTTTAACTTAAACAACTATTTCTAAAAGGACAATATGTAATTTATCAACCAGTGATATCTTCCTGTTTATCCTTTTTTTTTTGAAATTCTGTAATATTTCTAACTTTTTTCTGTTTTTTTCTCTTTAAATAAAAAAAATAAAATGTATATAAATGGTTTGATTTTGTTATTTATTTATATATTCTAGATATTCTTTGTCCTTTGTCTAAGAAACAGCTGCCAAATTTTTTTCACTTTATGGGTTGTATCTTCACTCTGTTGATTCCTTTTGTTGTTCAAAAGCTTTTTAGTAAGATGAGATACCAGTTATTGATTTTTTGTGATAATTCCTCTTTAATTGGGATTTTGTTAATGAGGTGGTTGCCTACACCTATGTTTTCCAGAGTTGTACCTACACTCTCTTCAAGAAGATTTAGTGTTTCTGTTGTATTTTTTCATTTTATGGAAAAAAGAAACAAAATTTCATAACAAAATAATAGGAGAATAACAATAGTTAAAACATTGTTATATTGTGATCTTTAAAGTAAATACTCAGAGCTCAAGATATTAGCACAAAATATTCTCCAAACATTAGTACAAACCTTTCTTTTCAATAAATGAAGAGAAACTAGTAGTACATTTATCTTGTATATTTTTCCTTTTCCTTTCCTTCCTTTCTCCTCTCCCCACCCTAGTCCTTTTTCCTTTAGAGCAATTTCTTCCCATTTACCAAAATCTATAGTACATTTTGAACTTTATTTACTCTCTCAGTTTCTCACATCTGGGAAGCAATACAATGTCTACACATGTAAGTCTGATTTATTTCTTTCATGAGCATGGTCTTAACTTGTATCCATTTACTTATAAAACTCTCAAATTTATCTTTTTTTAATGGCTGGGTAGTATTCCACTGCATAAAAAGACCACATCTTTTTAATGTACTCCTTGGTTAATGGATATTTGTGTTGTATTGTATCCAAGGTCTAGCTATTACAAATTGTGCTACTATAAACATGTGTGCATATATATCTTTGTGATATGATGTTTTTAATTCTTCTGGGAAGATATTCAGAAATTGAATAGCTGATTAAATAGGACCTCTAATCCTAGTTTTTTAAGGAATATCCACTTGAAATTTTTAATTTATTGTATTTCTGTTTGGATCTGTTTCATGGATTCCATTTATAACATATGTTGAGAGTTCATGGTTTCCTTCCATTTTTTTCTGATCTCTGTTTTTAAAATCTGTGTCTGCTTTAATACCTCTCACTTTGATCATCATTTCTTTTTGCACCTTGGGGATTATTTTTCCTATAACCTTTTCCATTTGTTTTTTTTTTTCATTTCTATTGCTGTCATTCTAGACAGTTTCAGTGGTTGGCTTGTAATTTCCTCTCTCTCACTGCTCTCTGGACTTGTCCTGTGAGGGCTGGGACTCTGAAGTTGCATTTTATTTCTGCTTCTTGTCATTTTCCATTTTATATTTTCAATTTTATTTCATTGTCTGTGTTAATGCTTGTAGATTTCTCACAGTAAATAGCTTTATCCCTAGTATTGAGGCTTCCCTATGAAATGTCTGTTCTTCAGGGATGTCTTCTAGATAAAAGTATTTCTTGATCTTTGTGTGTGTCCAAAGAACCTACCTTCCCCATGTATTAAGGATAAGAAGCTGTTAATTTTTTGTTTCATCACCCAGTCCCTTGGTGCTGGACTGAGGTGGTGTTAGTGACCCCATATACTCACAGTGTTGTTATGTAGGGGGGAAAGTGGTTGTAACAGGTATAAGATCCTGGCCAAAGTAGTACAGTCAGCATTAACAATAGTCTCAAGCACAGTTGGCTACTGAAAAACTGTATTAATTGTTAACCTGATACCTTTAGTATGAGGTAGGAGCAAATTCTAGTTACATAAAAGAATCCAGCATATACCAGGAACTTGTATATAATGTTTCTTCCCTTAGTGGAGTGATTTTACCCAGTTTCTGGAGGGAGCATTAAGAGGAATAGGGGATGAGATAGAGAGATAAATGAGCTCAATATAGAAGGAGCAAGGCTGGAGGGCAAAGGATGATCACCAGGTTATGGGATACTGGGAGGCACAGTAGGGAAAGAATGAAAGCGAAATCAAAGGAGTATTGGAATGAACCAGAAAAAGAATAGACAATGTTTATTCACAGGGAGGTATCATAAAATCAAGTGAGATAATCAATGAAAGAGAGTGAAAAGACAAGTAGAAGAAAACAAAACAGAAGGTAATAAACATGTCATAAATGAAAGAGAAAGGAAAAACAGAGAGAAAAAACAGAAAGCAAAATAATGATACAAAACAAAACAAGACAAAATGAAATAAGAGAAAAAAGACTCCAACTGGACAGGAAAAGGAAAACCAATCAAACAAACATAGAAAATATATATGTAGTGAAATTCCTCTGGTATCCACAGTTCTGTGGTAGGTCAGAGGATCTCAGAAACGTGTTGTGTATTCCAGTCAAATTTGCAGTGGGATATGTGCTGGATATATGGTTGATCTGGCCTCTGGATATGTGGGCTGGGACTGGTGCCTTGATGGTGGCGTTCTCCCAGGAGTTCTTTTATTAAAAAAAAAAAAACCCTGACCCACTTGCCAGCTTTTATTCTTTGTGTCTGTGTGCCAAAGCACAACACTGTTTCACCACTTAATCAACTGCTGGCATGTGTGCCCCTGCTAGGACCTTGGTAGGGCACTGAGGATTCCTGCCTAGGATGGTCCAGCTGAGCATGTGCCCCCACTGCTGGGGCCTTAGTGGCTTGCTGTGGTGTCTTCTCTGGGTAGTTTTTCTGTTTTAATATTTATATCTTTGATCCATTTTTATTTTAGTTTAGTGTATGGTGAGAGACATGGGTCGAGTTTTCATCTTCAGCATGTGTAGAGCCAGTTTTGCCAGAACCATTTATTAAAGAGGCTGTCTTTCTTCCAGTGACTGTGTTTGGCCCATTTGTCAAAGATCAAGTAACTGAATGCGTTTAGAGTCATTTTTGGATCTTGTAATTTATTCAATTGATCCACAGGGTCATTTTTATGACAGTGCCGTGCTGTTTTTGTTACAGTAGCCCTTTAGTAAAATTTCAAGTCAGGAATTGTAATGTCCCCTACTTTGCCTTTGTTGCCAGAATTGGTTTTGCTATTCTAGCTCTCTTCTGGTTTCAATGAATTTTAGAACTGTTTTGTCTCATTCTGAAAGTTATGCTAATGGTATTTCAATCAAGATTGCATAAAAACTGCCTAACAGTTTTCAGAGTATGGCCACTTTCACTATGTTTATTCTTCCAACATGAACAAGGAATATATTTCCATTTTTTGATACCATCTTGGAACTCCTTTTTCAAAGTATCATAGTTTTCAATGTAAAGATCTTTTACTTCCTTTGTTAGATTGATTTCTAAGTATTTCAATTTTTATGCTATTTTGAAAGATGTGGTCCCTAATTTCTCTTATTTGTGTACAAGAATGCTGCTGATTTTTTAGTGTAAACTTTGTATTCAGCTAGTTGACTGAATTTGACTTTTTGTGGAGTTCTGGGGATCTTCTATGTAAAGTATCATGTAATCTTCAAATGATGATAATTTAACTATTTCCTTTCCTGTCTTTTTTCTGTGTTTCTTTCCCTTGTTTAATTGCTTTGGCTAATGTTTCTAGAAGTATATTGAGTAGGAATGATGGCAGTGTACAAACTTTTCTTGTTCCTGGTTGTATGTTGAAAGCTTTCAATTTTTGATCATGCATTAAGACAATTCTTTAGTTGTATTGTTTTTATTAATTAAGCTTATTGGTACATTTTAGGTATACATAATGATCACATTCATCATAGAGTATTTTTGCCCATACATGATATATCTTTATTCTTTTTCCCATTCCCCTCCTCTCCTTGAACCCTTCTTCCCCTCATTATTTATAAAAGTTTTGTTTCCATTTTCCCTTCTTTTTAGTTTTTTTTCTTTTCCCTTTCTTTTTTCCTTCCTCATCCCCAGTTACCTTTCTCAATTTAGCATTGCTTCCTATTTCATAATATCTACTATAAATTGTGGTCCTTAGTTACCCTTTGTTTCTCACACACATAAACAAT
>PVLA01019622.1:0-11897 GCA_004027455.1 Hydrochoerus hydrochaeris
CCCTCCCCCCTCCCCCCTCCTCTGCTGAGCAGAAGCACCTGGGGGCCCTCCTCCTCAGGCGCACGAAGAGTTACTGTCCAGAACCCTCTCCCGTGGGACTTCGCCATGTATCGCCGCGGGTCATGTCCACGTGGAAAGCCAGGCTGGCCCAGAGGCTGAAGGCCCGGTCCGGAGGGATGCACCCCTTCCCCTGCTCTGCGCTGCTGGCTTGTTTCGGGAGCTCGCAGGAGCCAGCGCCCTTGGATCAGCCCGGCGCGGCGGAGGCCCACGCTGCCGCCCACGCCCAGCCCACGGCCGGAGCAGGCGTGCACTCCAGCCCAGGGTGCGGTTCTGGCAGCTCCGCTGGGCGAAATGGCAGCGCAAAGCAGGACGCAAGCACCCACGCTGCTACCCAGCCTGCAGAGGCCCTGGAGGGCCAGCCAGGGCCCCCGGAGGGTGAGCCACAGTGCCACCACGCAGCCACTGTGCAGATGTCCATCCCCAGGCCATCGATTATCGACAGGCCAGAGGTGAGTGGGGCACCCAGTGCTGCGACAGATTGGGTGGTGCTGGGCCACTGGTCTGATTCACGTGTGTACTCTGTACTCACACACTGAGACACAAGGGCACTCGCACCAGCCCGACCAGGTATGCAAAGCCTTTAAATGCTCCAGGCTCTCAAAGATACATAGAGAGGCAAAGGCAGTGAGCACTAGAGCTTCTGCGAAGGCCAACAAGGTCTCAAGAAGGGTTTGGGACAATACACTGGAAAGAATGCCCCACTTTTAAACTGGTTAGTAAATTTATTTATATGAAAACACAGCATAAAAGGATTGTAAGAATTAATAAATTATCTTTAGCCTTAAAGTGAATCACAGGACAGTAAAGTACTGTGGAGGAAGTTTGGAAACGATAATCACGGTTGCACAGGAGCACAGAAAGGGCCTGACTGAGGGGACTCGTGACACCAGGTGTTACTGTGATAGTTCCGAGATTTCAAGACAGGAAGTGGAAGGTGTTTTAAAAAATGGTGCTGCTGGGCCAGGGATTTATCTCCGTGGCATAAACACTGACCTGGCAAGTGCAAGATCAAGAGTTCGATCCCTAGTACCAAAAAAAAAAAAAAAAAAAAAAAAAAAGGTGCAGCCACCCTATCTAACAGCAGTCTCCTGGGTTATTTGGGTTTTAATTATTGAATTTTCCAATACAATTGAGCTGTACTGGCATTTCTAATATCTTGATAGTCCCAATTTGGAGAGGAAGTGTCTCCTCAGATATTTTCCAGAGCGGTCCCGTGAGCATGCTTTTGCTTTTGACTTGTCATTTACTGGTTAAGTAGCTTAGGACCAGACCTTAAAAACTCATAAATCTTAGGACATCTATTACTGAGATATTCTGATTTTTTAAAATCTTTTTTCCTATCCTTTTAACAAATCATCTGCTTTTTTTCCTATTACTTAAATCTACAGAGACTCTTTAGCAATTAGAAAGTCTCAGTATCAAATTGATAAGGTTAAAATATGATTTAAAACTAGTTTTCTTTGACACTCCACAGATTTATGTTAAATAAGGAAACTCAGCTCTGTTCCTTCAGCCTCCTAGTCTGAAGGAAGGGACAGGTTTCATCAAACTGTCTTAGAACAGAAACAGCTGGCTTTTCCTTGCTCTACTAAATCAAACTCTGAAACCAATTCACAAAAACAAAAACATCTCTTCACTTTAAAATACCAGATTAAGGTATTTTAACAGCATTAGAGTTAGCTGAGTATGGCTGTAGTAGTGATCAGTAAATTTGTATTTGTTGCATGTTGCTTGTTTATTGTAAAACTAGAGATTGAGCTCAGGGCCTCACACATGCTAGGCTAGTACTGTACCACTGAGCTCCACCCCAGCTCTTTCTATTTTTTTAAATTTTGAGACAGGACCTCACTAAGTTAACCAAGCTGTCCTTGAACTTATGATCCTTTTGCTTCAGCCTTCCAACTAGCTGGGATCACAGATGTGTGCTACTGTGACTGGCTTGAAGTATTGTTTTAATGAGCTGGAAGATTTTCTGTTGCAGAGAGGACCCAGCAACCCAGAACCCACCCTGTATTACTGAGTAATAGGATCAAGGAAGAAGAACCCATTTGATTTTATCTTTCTGTTTTAGTGGCTTATGTGTGACAGCAGGATGGTCACAGTCAGCATCTGCATTCAAATAGAACCAATGAAATATGTGCTTGTATTACTAATTAATTATGCAGTGTTTGAAGATTTGTAATCAAGTATTCATACAAGACTCACTTGATATGCAATCAAACTTAAATTCTCTATATGTCTATGTTTGTGTAAGTACATGTAAATGTATGTATGCATATGATTACAATTTTAAACATTAATCTGCTTAACCTTTTCCTACTGTGTTTTTGTGGTGTATAACACAACGGAAGGGGACCTTTTCCATTTTGCACTCTGCTGGTTCCAAGCCTTGTGGCCAATAGTGTGGGCGATTCCCCTGGGTCTTGCAACTGAGCTCCCAGAGTTCCCATTATCTGGCATGTTTCCCCTCAGCAGTTGATGGATGAGCTGCTTTTATCACAAGCTTGCCTGGTGGCAAAAATTTGCACTGATGCTTATCTATCACTTAAGCTGCCTTAGTAGAAGCCACAAATAATACTTTTCCTTTTTTGGAGTTGAATCTCAGAACCTAACTACTACTACTACTGTGTAGCTAAGGACTGAGGACAAGATCCTTTACCCATTGCTGGTTACCTGGGCTTCAGACAGCAGGTGGGTCATTTAGATCAGAAAGGGCATTGGATCTGAGAGAAGAAGGTGGAAGTCATGAAGCCAAGCAAACTAACTTCAAGTGAAAGGTTTTCCTTTTGTGTAAACAGCATTTAAAAAGTGATGCCAACTAGTTTTCAGCCTTTTCTGTGGTTGTCTCTTCCCTGTTCCGAGCCTGAAATCAAGTTGATAACAAGCCTAGATTTGAGCATGTCTTATAATTGCTTTAAAGAACATATTTTTACCTTTATTAATGGTCTTAAAATTGTAGCATCTCATAATAAGTAGAATCTCAGAGTCAGTGAAGTATAGCAGTACTGTGGTCTCTTCCCTTCCCTTCTCCTCACCTCCCCTTCCTTTTTTATCTTTTTCTTCCTCTTTCTACTGCTCCTCCCCATCCCATTCCCCTTCTCCTTCCCCTCCCCTTCTCCTTCTTTTCCTTCTCTTTTTTTCTTCTCCCTCCGTCCTGTGGCCTTTATACTGAACTACATCCTCAAATATCCCCTGCCTTTAATTAACTTTTGTATTTTGAGACAGGGTCTCACTAGATTCCTAATTTATCCAGGCTGGATCAAACTTGCTGTCCTCTGCGTCACCCTCTCAGAATGCTGAGATTACAGGCATTTACCTCCAGGTCTGCCTGCTGTTTATTTTTCTATTTTTTTTTTTTTATTTAAAGAGAAAACAAAACATGTAAAGGGTAGAGATAATACAGAATTTCAAAAAAAAAGATAGTAAGAAATCACTAGTTAATAAATTACATATTCTCCTCTTAGAAATATTTGTTCAAGTTACAAAATTAAAGCATATAAAGTAAATATTCAAACAATGAGACTATAAACAGCTACACAGGCATGAGTCTCTACATGTATTTTTATCCTTTCTCTATTAGAAGGAAAAACAAAACATAGCAAGACAAAAAAAAAATTCCTATAAAAACATGAAACCAAAAAGTCATATAAAACCACAGTACAAGGTGATCTACTATGATTACTGTGTTGTTTCTTATTTTCTTCAATAGAATTGTCTATATCATCAGGCATAAATGAATATAGCAGTATAATTGAATAAAGCAGTATCTAACAATATTAGTAAAAATAAGACATTGTAGACAGTATAAAACTTCAAAGGCAGGTAATAATCAAACCAGAGTGGATATTCTAGTGAATCTTGTCATCTTCAGTGCAGTTGGCTATACTCTCAGACTTGATACTATCAATCAAAACAGCTTTGAATCAAATCTATCAATACAAAACAGCAATCTAACAAACCAGATTCTATTACGATCAGTCATGGTAAAACAGTGAAGTTTTTACAGAGCTTTATATTAAGTTTTTACAGAGCTTTATATTAATAGGAAATTAAGGATGATTACCATACTATATCCTGTTATTTTCAGGATTACTGTCTGTGCTCTCAAATCTCGTACAGGTAGAATGACTGGAACAGAATATAATACATCTAAGCAGAGTAGTGTGAGTAATGTGGGTTTTAAGTCCTGATGCACTATTAACAATATAGTGTATCAAGGCCATCTATGTTTGAGTTTCTAGTTATCCTTTTCTGCCTCATTTATACTATGCTATTTTTCTGCCTTTGTTCATCTATTTTTCTCCTTCATTCTACTGCCTACCCCACTCATTGAGGCCTTTCTGCCACTGTTCCTAAAATCCTGGTATTTTTTTTTTCTCTCTCTAGAATGTCTTTCTCTGTAGTTTTGGATTGGTAGTCACAAATTCCCTGTTCCTCTTTGTCATGGAAGCATCTTGTTTCTCCATTAATTTCTAGTGACAGTTTTGCAGAGTACATCAATCTGGGCTGGAGGCCACCTTCCTTCAGGACTTGGAAGACTTCACTCCAAGCTCTTCTTGATCTGATAGTCTGTGTTGAGAAGTCAACTGTGATCTGGATTGGCTTACCTTTATAGGTAATCTGTTTTCTTTGATGGCTTTTAATATTCTGTTTTTATATTGAATTTCTTGTATTTTGATTATTATATGTCTGGGTGTAGCTCTGTTTTGGTTGTAGGTGGCTGGAGTTCTGTGTGCCTCACATAGCTGAATGTCATTTTCTTTTCCCATGCTGTGTACCTCACATAGCTGAATGTCATTTTCTTTTCCCATGCTTGGGAAGTTTTCCTTAATTATTTCTGTGAATAGCCTTTGTAATTCACCTGTATGTATTCCTGCTTCTTTGTTCACTTTTCTTATTCTTAAATAATAGATTCTCTTGTCGTCTTCTAGCCTTTGTATTGTTACTGCCTGTTTCCTTGTTATTTTTAAGAGATCTTTCCTTTCATGATCACACATTGCAAACTTGTCTTCAAGTTTTGATAGTCTATCCTTAGTTTCTTTTAAGGAGTTTTGCCAGCTTTCGATGGAGTTTTTAATTTCCTGGTAGTCTCTTTGAATCTGCTTCATGTATTCTATATTTTCTTTATATTCTTTATTGAATGTTTCTCTCCTTTTTTGTGTTTCTCCCTTCTTCTGTCTGTATTTTCCTGAGAGATGCTTCCTGAGAGCATTTCTTTTATTACTCTACTCATATCTTGCTTTACCTGATTTAATATTTCAATTTTGAGCTTGTCTACAAGGTCCCAAAGATATCTCTTAATGTCCATTGAAGCCATGTCTGATGTTGCATGTTTGCCACCCTCAGTCTCCCTTAGTTTTCCCTCTCCTGGATCAGTGCTCTCAGGGTTCTGGGCTGGGAGCCTCCTCCTGCCTCTCTCTCCTGTCATGGTCCCGGCCTCCTCCACACAGGTATACAGTGGAGCTCCCAGCCCCCTTCCCTGTTGGCCATGGTTCCTCTGAAGCACGCTGGCGAGGGACCTCCGGCCCTCTCCTGCCTGCTCTTGTCACTGAGGTGTAAGCAGGGGCTGTGTATGCTGGCCCCTCCCCACTGGGCCAACCAAATTTCAGGGGCCTTCACCCAGTTAGTGCGTGCTAGGTGCAGGGAATTGATTTGGGACGGCTCATTGGGTCCCGGACAAGGGCACGACCCAGTCCCAGCAAATCCCACAAATCTGCTCTGGGGAGGGAGCAATCAACTGAAGTCACTGTCACTCCCAGTTGAGGCTCCTCCTGCCCGATTCCAACATGTCGCCCATTTGGTCATGCCCTTCCCATGGTGGGGGGTCTCATTCCCAGCACTGACCATGGATTAATGAAGGTCCCTTTGCTGGCTCTGCTCTCTGTTTGGCTCACCAACCCCCAACTTTAGTGCAGCTGTGGCTCCTGTGAGTGGCGGCGGGAATGAATTTGGGCAGCTCTGCCGGCCAGCGTGATTCAGGCTGGCGCAAATTCGGGCTGGTGCAAACTTGGCGGGTCACGGCAAAAATGCTGTGTCTGGTAATTTTAGCTGTTTCAAGATTGCATGTTTGATGGGCTTTTTTACATTTTAATTTCTTCCTGTGTGAAGAGGATCCATCTCCCTCTGTCTGGATCTCTCCAGGGTGTTTTATTCTGGCATATGAGCTGTTTCTCCCAGGAGGCTTTGTATTTTGTTGCTCACTGATCAACCATCTTTAGGTCCTCTGTGTTTATTTTTCTAGCTGATCCTTCTGTGTCTTTCTTTTGTGCAGGGCCAGCAGCAGGCCTGGGGAAGTATAGCAGATGGGTGATCTCATGGGGAAGACAGATGTGTAGACAATAGTAACATCAGTGCTGTGTGAGAAAGCTGAGGGGCCAGCTTTGGATGCTTCAGGGACACAGGAAGGTGCTTCCAGCTCAGTCTTAGGAAGACAGTTATTTGGAGGAGGTGGTTTCAACCTTGTTTTCTGAAAATTGCTCATCAAACCCAACCCTGCACCTTGCTAGCTGGCTTCACTCTGCTGAGAGTGAGGAAGGGGGATTCACATGCATGTGCTATGGCTCCAGGGATGATTGGTACTGGTTGGAGAAGTCTTTCTGCAGTAGTAGGTTTTGATGACTGCAGGCTCATAGTGAGTTTTAAACTTGGAAGGCTGAGATCACGAGCTTTGTTCTTTTCTTTCAAGATTATTTTGGTCATCTGGGGTCCCTTGAAATTCTGCATAACTTTTAGATGGATTTTTCTACTTCTCGTAAGAAGCATCATTGAGATTTCCATAAGGACTGCCTTGAATATGTAGGTAACTTAGGGTAGTAGTGACAGCTTAATAACATCAAGCTTTCTGTTCAATCAGCATGGACTATGTTTCTATTTATTTGTGTCTTTGATTTCTTTTATAAACATTTTGTAGTGTTCAGTGTACATTTCTTTTGCTTCCCAGGTTAAGCGAATTCTTACATATTTTATTTTTGACACTATTGTAAATGGAATTGTTTTCCTTATGTACTTTGTAATTGTTCAGTTTTAATGTATAGTGCAGATAATTTTTGTGCATGGGTTTTAGGTCCCAAAATTTTGCCAATTTCATTTTTAGTTCTTTTTTTAAAAATTGTTTTGATTATCTGCAAAACTTTAGGGCTTTCTCCATAGAAGTTGTACCATCTGAAAGTATGTAACTTTATATATTTCTTTCCAATTTGGACACAAGTTAATTCTATTTTTCTTGCCTAATTATTCTGGCCAGAACTTCCAATGATGTGGGGAGTAGATATAGTATGAGTGAGAGTCCTTATCTTGTTCATGATTTTAGAATAAAAGCTTTTAGTCTTCCATGTTTAATGCTAGCTGTGGGTTTTCTCATGTGGACTTTATTATGTTGTGGTAATTTTCTTCTATTCTTAATCTGTTGAACGTCTTCATGGTGAAAGTATATTGAGTTTGTCAGATGCTTATTCTGCATTAATTGAGATGAGCATATCAGTTTGCTTTATTCTCTGGTGATTTGTTACATTCTTGGATTTTTCTATGTCAAATCATCTAAGCATTGCAGGAAAAAATCCCCCTTGGTCATGGTATAATCGCCTTAATATGTTGTGGAATTGTTTGCTAATATTGTGTGGAGAATTTTTGTGTTAATAGTCATCAAGGATATTGGCCTCTAGTTTTATTTTCTTGTAGTGTCTTTGTCTAACTTTGATATCGATATAATTCTGGCCTTACACAATTAATGAGAAACTGCTTCCCATTTTTCAATTCTTAGGGAGAGTTTAAGAAGGACAGATGGTAATGCCTCACGTTTGGTGGAATTCACCAATGAAGCCACGTGGTCCAAGGACTTTCTATAGTGGACTACTGACAGGACCATACATGTTATCTGAGTCTTCCTGACTGGATCTTGGTACTGAAGAGCTACCATGACAGCATCACTGAACTATGGTAATCTACAATCATCACTACTTCCTGAGTCCCACTAACAGATTAGGAGTAGTATTACACTTCTTACAGGATTTTCCATCTTTCTAGTCCTCTCAAAAGGTCACTTCCTAATTATATCCTCTTCTTCTCAAATACCTGTGGCTTCCCATTTCCCTTAGAGTAAAGGGGCAGTTCATGCTAGAAGTGGCCCACAGGTGCTATATAAAGTATCTCCTATCTTCTCTCTGAGTTTGCTTCCTGCTGTTCTTGATGGGGAGACTGGATTTGGTGGAGTGAGCCTCTGGTCCAGTTGCATTTTAAGGACAACCCTTTGAGCACAGCCTGGAAGCTCAGTTGAAACAGAGAACACCTTTCTTGGGTGATGCAGAACTGATACTGCAAATAACTGAACAGCTCAAGACAGGGTCTTGATACACAGTTCGGGTTGACCTGGAACTTGCAATAATCCTCCTACCTCAGCCTCTCAAGTTCTGGGATTATGTGCACCAACGTGCCCAGCTACCTGAACAGCACTTGATCCTGCTTTCCTGTTGGGCTCTCAGGTCCTCCCTTCTCCTCTCTTGGCACAGTCTCTGTTAATACTTGATATGGTTCTATCATTTGATTACCAGCTTTTGTGGTTAGGCCAAGTTCCATGACACTCTTATGAAGCTGCATCAAGGCCATGTGAATGGAATCTGGTGTTCAGGAGGCTCCTGGGAAATCTGTTAATAAGAAGAACTGGGAGATATTCACTCCATAAGTAACTGATTGTGTTCATCATGTGATTTTTGTTTTCAAATGTTTTTAAAAGTTGTCTTCAAATCAAGGCTCAGGGTACCATCTGTAGATGGCAGTGCTGCTTAGAAGCACATCATAAACCCACATGTAATCATTGCCCTTCACCCCACCTGTACTCTACTCCCCTTATTCTGTGGCATCACTGGGAGCAATGCTGCTGGGCTGCAGATCCCTTTTCTGGCACAAATCATTTTCCTGCATTTATTTAGAATAAAAGCTGTCCTCCTTTTCCAGAGGCCTGAATAGAAGACAAGAGAACTTAGCCTATAAAAATGAACAGCGGAAACAAATTAATGAAGTTGTCTGTTGAAGAGATGAATTGACATAAATATTTTAAAAATAGAGACAACCTAGAAATCCCTGTGATCCAATGTCCATTTCCTAGCTCATTTTTATGCTCCTGGGAAAGCCCATTATATTTCTCTCCTTCTCAAAACAAGGATGTTAGAATCATTTGGGGAGAATCCATCCCATTCCATTTAACCCCTGATAAGTTTTCCTATCAGGCTTCTGTTTTCAAAGGATGTTAAACACAGTGGTAAAAGAGTACATGATACACCAGTATACTTGGTAGGGAATTTTCCAATCTAGATATTGAGTTGCATTGCAATCGGAAAAGAGGGAGATAGCTTCCTGGCTCCTCTTAAAATGAAATAAAATGAATATAAACCTTAAAGTGTACATTTTAAAGTTTTGCCTATTGGAAACTATCTATGAGCTATCCATCAACACTGAAAGATGGCAAAAATGCAATACTTTCAGACAATTTTGAGCTGAAAATGTATGTACTGAACCTAGAAATAGTAGATGAGTACATCATTTAATCAAAATTTAAAGCACATTTTCAGATGAGATTATTGCTGTGTTTAGATTCCAGTTAAAATAAGAAGTATTCTTTATGTAGGGATTGATGTATTGAAGGGACAGAGAGTAAAAGGCAGAGGTCAGTTTATTTATTTATTTTTATTTAAAGAGAAAAAAACAGGAAAAAGGTAGAAATATTACAGAATTTCAAGAAAAGAAGATAAACAGTAAGAAATCACTAGTTGATAAATAAGATATTGTTCTTTTAGAAATAGTTATTCAGGTTACAGAATTAAAGCACACAAAGTGGACACTAAAGCAGTAAGAGTGCAAACAGATCTGTTCAACAATCCAACAAGAACCTAGAAATATGGTCATCAATCCCACACACCTAAACATACATGCAGCTATATCTTTTATGGCACTTCCTATTTCTTCGTTTTTTAACAATAGCAATTATACATTTTTAAAATTTTATTTAAAGAGAAGAGAAAAAAAACAAAACAGAAAAAAGGGTAGCAACAATACATAATTCTAAAAGAAAGAAAGAAAGAAAGAAAAAGGAGAATGAGAAGAAGCCCCACTAAGAAATCAGTAATTTATAAATTGCATATGTCATCCTCGATGTAGTTGTTCAAGTTACAAAGTTAAAGGGTACATAGTAAATATTCAAACAGTCAGACTACAAACAGTTCTGCTCAAAGATCCAACAAAGATTCAGCAATATGGTCATCTATTTTACACACTCAAACATACATGCAGTTATATCCCTTAGAGCACTTTCTTTTTCTCTCTTTTTTACAATAGCAATTACACATTTTGGTTTTATTACTCTTGTAGTTCTTCTTTACTTTTTACACTAGACACAATATGATATTTATAAATATGATTCTAATTTATTTCACTAATGAGGATAGTCTCAAGTTGTCTCCATTTGCATATAAAGGAATCAAGGTCATCTTTTTTTATAGCTGAGTAATATTCCATTGTATAAACATGCCACATCTTTTTCATCCACTCTGCAGTTGCTGGGCGTCTTGGTTGTTTCCAGGATTTAGCTATCACAAATTGTGCAGCTATGAACATGGGTGCACATATATCACTCTGATACGAACTTTTCAGTTCTTTGGGGAAAATACCCAGGAGGGGGATAGCTGGATTGAATGGAACTTCCAATCCTAATCTTCTGAGACTTCTCCATATGGATTTCCATAATGGTTGCACCAGTCTACATTCCCACCAACAATGGAGCAGTGTTCCTTTCTCCCCACAGCCTCGCCAACATTTGTTATCAGTTGATTTCTTGATGGCAGCTGTTCTTTCCGGGGTAAGGTGGAATCTCAATGCTGTTTTAATTTGCATTTCTCGAATGACCAGTGATGGTGAACATTTCTTCATGTATTTATTTGCCATTTCTATATCTTTCTCTGAGAACTGTGTGTTCATCTCAGATGCCCATTTTTGGAGAGGGCCTTTGAATTTAGGGGGCTTGATGTTTTTCAATTCTTTATATATTCTGGACACAAGTCCTTTGTCTGAGGGGTTGCTAGTTAAAATTCTTTCCCACTCTGTTGGTTTTCTTTTCACTCTATTGGTGATTTCCTTTGAAGTGCAGAAACTTTTCAATAATGTGGGATCCCATTTGTTGATTCTTTGAAGTGTTTCCCATGCAGTTTGCATTTTGTTCATGAATTCTCTGCCTACCCCTATGTCTCCAAGACTTCTACCTACCTTGTCTTCCAGTAGATTTAGTGTTTCTGCTTTAATATTGAGGTCTTTGATCCATTTAGACTTTAGTTTTGTGCATGGTGATAGGCATGGATCTAGTTTCTGTCTTCGGCATGTAGAGAGCCAATTTTTCCAACACCATTTATTAAAGAGACTATCCTTCTTCCAGTGGACATATTTAGCCCCTTTGTCAAATATCAGGTGACTGAGTGTCTTTGTAGTTGTGCTTGCATCTTCTAATTTGTTCCATTGATCCTCAGGTCTATTTCTTTGCCAGTACCAAGCTGATTTTATCATGTGGCTTTATAGTACTGTTTCAAGTCAGGAATTGAGATGCCTCCTGCCTTGCTGTTGTTGCCTAGAATTGCCTTTGCTATTCTAGGTTTCTTCTGTTTCCAAATGAATTTTAGGAGTGTTATATCTAGATCTGTGAGGTATGTCAATGGTATTTTGATTGGGATTGCATTAAATCTGTATAACAGTTTTGGGAGTATGGCCATTTTCACAATGTTGGTTTTTCCTAACCAAGAGCAAGGAATGTCTTTCCATTTTCTAGTATCCTCTTCAATCTCCTTTTTCAGTGTAGTATA
>PVLA01019623.1:0-11898 GCA_004027455.1 Hydrochoerus hydrochaeris
CCTCAATTCAGAACCAAAAAAGGTCACAGGGAGAATGGATCAAGAAACAAGATCCATAAAAGTACTGTATACAAGAAACACATTTAACTCAAAAGGAAATTCATAGACTGAAAATCAAAAGGAAGAAAACAATTGCTCCATGAAATAGAAGACCAGAAAAAAGCAAGGGTAACTTACCATCAATCATAGAATGGATATGAAAGATATGATATTTTCATACAATGGAAAGCTACCCAGCTAAAAGTAAGATAAATTCAAGGCTCTTGTAGTTAAATGAATGTGACTGGTGGTCATTTTCATGGGGGAAACAGTTTGACCTCATAAAAGTGAACCCTAGCACAAGAAACAGGAGGAGTTAGTAGGATCCAAAAATACAATGGACATTATAAAAATGATAGTGGAGGGAATACCTCAGAGGAGAAGGTGGAAACCAATGTTAATTTCTTATTTTCTTGTCTTGAACTCTTGTAATGTTTTCACAGTTTTATTAGGTTTCATTCTGTTCTGTTTTGGTTTCTTAGATTTTACTGTGTATGATGGTATGGGCAGCTATTTTGAAAACAATGGGATGCATTGTGGTAAACATGGTTGGCTTCCTATATTTTTGAAGTCCTACACCTTTCATTCTTTTGTTTAATTGTTTTTTGTTTGATCCTGAATGATTTTATTATGTGTGATGGTATGAATAGCTATTATGAAGAAAACAAGACATTATAGTAGTCATTATTAATTCCCTGCTATCTGGTTTTTGAAATTTTGTGCTGCTTTCATTCTTTTGTTTTGGTTGGTTTTATACTATTTGCTTTGTTTGATTGTATTATATGTGAAGGTATGGACAACTGTTTCAAAGAAAACAAGAGTCTTTATGGTAACCATTGCTGATTTCCTGTTGTCTTATTTTGAAGTCCTATGTTGCTTGCATTGTTCTGTTCCAATTTGTTGTGTTCTGTTTTGATTTGTTTTATTCTCCCTAAAATGAAAACTTTAAAAAGAAACAGATGCAGAAGACAGGAGAGAAAGAAAGAAGTAACTAATAAAAACAAGAACATAATGATGAAAAAACCACAAAATACTAGGAAACATTTTTACATTAACATAAAAAAGAATTAACAAATACAAAAAGCAAAGCAAAACTAAACAAGGAAAATGACAAAGAAAAAAGAAAATAGGTCTACTTCAGTGTATGTTTTGCTGTTATTTTTGGTTGACATGGAAATACAGAGTCCAAATCCATGTGAATTAATCCCGCTCAATCCAGGAATAGTATTAAGTTGGGGTAGTGCATACAATCAATCCTCCACCTTTAGTTTCCATGAAGTACATGCAGGTTTCTTGCCATTAGACTGCAACCAATTCTGTTCAGCCTGCAGCAGTCAATGTGCCTCTTTAGGCTTGAACACCAGTGCAGGTCTCTAGATAAAGCCAGCAGTTTTTCTGAATTTTGAGTTCAGTTTTTCCCCTCTCCAAGATGGCTCTTGGATGCAGTGACTAGCTGCAGCTCTAGATGTTCCTGGGGAGAAGGACGGTAAGAAGATGAGAAAATAAAGAAAATGAGACAAAAGCTAGAGTCAGGTGGAGCCCTTACTCTTCTGATGGGAGAGAAAGCACTGATCAACCACTGTGGCATGTTTACTTATACACTCCCAAGAAGAATGTCAATTTCAACCACACTGCCTAGCAACTTTGCCTGTATTGACTAAATCTGTTGCCTTTTTGGAGTTTGTGCAGCTTGTTTGCCTGTCTTGTTTTGGGTTCTTTGTGTTTTCTGTGCTGGTCTTGCCTTAGACCCACATGTGATCACTCTTCAGCTTCAATGGCTCCCTACCCCTGACGACTGCACTGCCCTATCCTATGGGATTTCTGAACCCAAATAACCCACCAGTCACTGAAGTACAATGAATCAACTGCTGTGTTCCGCTGATGCATCTCTTCATGGAGGCACCTGGTGTAGCCAGTATTCACTGTAGGTCTGCAGGTTTCATCTCTCCCATGAAATGAGTCAAGCCTCAAAGTGCAAATCTCACCTGCAACTTGCATCTTCTTCCTTGAAGCCTCTCTCTCCACACTATTCTGGGTTTCAGTTCTTAGTTCATGTCCTTCCTGGGTACCAGTCTCCCACTTCCCTCCTTCTCTTTCTCACATTGAATATTACAGCATCTGAACATCAAATCTCACAGGGGCTAACTCTATGTTGCTCACAACTCTGACATTTTCCCAGATGTTTGATTCTAAGAATTTTCTACTTCCTCTATTATTTATTCAGTGAACCATTGATTATGAGTAGCAATCTCCAGAAGCTTGAATGATTTTCAATAAATTATTTTGCCAATGATGTCTAGTTTCAGTGCTGAATCATTTGATAACATGCATAGGTTTTTTCAATTGTTTTCTATTTATCAATCATGCTTTATAGCCTAAGATATGGTTTATGTCAGAAAAATTTCTGTGTCCTTCTGGGATTCTGTTGTTGCATTAAACATTCTGTGGGTACATGCCAAGTACATTTTTTAATTGTTGAGTACAACTCATTTTATTGTTGGAATTTTTGATGCCCACTAGAATTTGTTTCATAAAGTTAAGTATGAAATCAATTGGTGAATATACTTCTACAAAGGTTGTCTCTTCCTTTTCACTTGTTCCTTTTACCAGTATCTTCTGGTCAGTTTTGATGTCAACTTAGTATCAGTGTAGGAGCTATACCTTGTACTTGAGGGCTTCTGTTTCATTCTTTCTGCTTTCAGCTTTTTCTGCACTCATTTCTTGTTTGGTTTTTGGGGGTGCCTTACTGTGTGAATAAGATATAGCCCTTCTATACAACACATAGACAATGATGGGTTTTGTATCTAATACACCAGCCTTTGATTTTTGATTGGGGATTGAAGATTATTTTCCTTAAGAGATACAAATGAATGACTTTTACTAAATTTTCTCATTCTATTATTTTTCCATTGCTGATCCCTTTTAACTTTCCTTTTTTTTACACTACTCTGTTGGTTGATGCATTATATTTTTCATGACTCTTGTTGATGCTGGCCTATCACTGACTAGGATTCTTGTGAGTATTTTCTACAGTGCTATTTTTTCCAAAATTTTGAATAGTCTTTTTCATGAAAAATATTTTTTTCTCTATCATTTTTTAAAAATGGTTTTGGAAGACCTACTAATCTCCTTTGAAAAGTGCTTTCTTTAATGCTTGAACTAATTCACACTAAACTCATTGGGGCTTTCACATTATTATTGAAAAACATTACTATTCTTAGTAGCTTACCTTTATGTTATTAGATATTTTACATTACAGCTTTTACTATATACTACTTTCATTAATTTCTGGGAATTTTACTGTTATGGCATTGGGAATTTGCTTTGTGGTCTTGGGTAAATTTGAGTTCTATATGTGTCTAAAACTTCATTTCTTTCCTCACATTTATAAAATTTTTGGCTATGAATTTGGTGAGCAGAGGGGAAAAAATAAAATTACTCACACATCAAGAAATTTAGAGTCTTCTAGGTCCCAGTGTTCTGCAGTAAAAATCCTTCTAAATTCACTAATGAGGAAATTTTTTCTTGTTGCACCTATGAGTGACTGAGTTCCAGTAGATGAGTCCAGGAACCTCAATGTGTCTATGGTTGTTTAATGCTCATATAATTTGCTTTCTTTCCTGCTAGTGAGTGAGGAGCCAGAGGGTCTAAACTGACTCAGGAGCCTCCCTCTCACACCATCTGCAGGAAACCCTCTGCTTGTCTTTGCTTGTGCTCCTGTGAACATGGTTGACTAGCTAGAGCCTTATGCTTCTGTTTTATGAGTGGATGTCTCCAAGTGTTTCAACAGGGATAGTGTCGCTGGTCAAAAACCCCATCTTCCACAAGTTTCTACAAATGCCTCAGGGCTGGGGATTTAGCTCAGCAGCATAAGTGCCTGCCTTACAAATGACTCCTCTATCTATATTCTATATTCTGACTTTGAAAATTCCTGCAGTTGATTATATTTGCTCTTTCTGTTCTGTTCTGGGTAAACACTGCACAACATTTTGTGGTTTTGCTGCTCCCCTCTGGCTATGCACTGGAGCCAAACTCTGCCTGAACTTCCCAAAGAATCACTATTGTTTCTTAGATTCAGTGGTGTCTAGGGATTGAAAAATTCAACAGTTCTTTTGTTGGGGTTTCCATTACAGGAAGCATCTTGTGCTATAATTCAATGGCAGAAACATAGAGGATTTTGCACTAGGGAAAAGTGTGCAGGTATTCAGGAGTGGAACTGGAGTTGTTTACCTCCTTCTTCATGTAACACTATGCACAGCTGATCTGGATCACTCAGATCACTGAGCTAGGGCTCTCTTGAAGTCTACTTTAGTGCCATTAAGTGTAGCTACACATTTTTTTTCAAGGTTGACTGGTCTCAACCTGGCAAATGTTTTCTGACACTTGGTTTCTTTATGTCTTATTCTGCAAATATCCACCTGCTTGACTATTTCTCCTGGTGAAGGTGGAGACCAAAAACATGATCCCTGAAAGGCATTTGCCTAGAAACACAGTAATCATAGTGGTCCAGCTGTAAACATGGATCTCAACCTCTTCCCTTTTGGGTTGGATGCTGTCTTTGGAATCTGATTTTATCAGATTATAGCAGTTCCAGTAACAAGGGAGTGCCAGCTGAACCTCACTCAGGGATGACCTCTGATGCTGGAACAAGGAAGGGGATTCCCTTCAGGTTGTCTTTCCATATTTGTCAGCCCATAACACATTTCCACATACCTGTGCTTCCACATGTGACTTGCTAGTATTCCTAGCCAGTTGTGATGGAATTATATTGTTTCTTTTTTGAGGTCATTTTTGTCTTCCTGGATAAATATTGTCAGCATGGAAAGGAACCCTGGTAAAGACTAAATAAAAATAGTCCATATTTCTGGTTGTATCAGGAAAAAGTAAGTCTTTCCCTTGAAGTTTTTATAGGAAATAGAGGAAAAAGTATTTATATATCTAACTGGTCTAAACCTTGTATTGCATGCATTCAAAACATTTTCAAGTTTAAGTTTTAAACTATATTTGCTACTGAAACTCTTATTTAAAGACAGGGAACCTGGGAACCAACTGAGGAATATAAGTTTGGAAAGCTTTCACTTTGCAGTTATTGAGAAATGTATTTTTATTCTTATTATCTCACCTTTATGCCTTTGATTTTTTAAAATTTTATAAAAGAGAAAAAAAAGAAAAACAGAAAAAGGGGTAGAAACAATACAGAATTTCAGAAAAAAAGCAGTAAGAAATCACTAGTTGATAAATTACATATTGTCTTCTTAGACCTAGTTGTTAAAGTTACAAAATTAAAGCATACAAAGTGGACATTCAAACATTGAGACTTCAAAGAAGTTCAATGATCCAGTAACAACTTAGCAACATGGTTATCAATCATACACACTTAAACATACATGCAGCCATATCCTCTAGAGCATTTTCTTTTCTACTTTTTTACTTTTTAAGTCCATTATCTGCTTAGTTATATCCTGTTTCAGGTTGCTCAGTACCTTACTGACTTGTTTTGTTGTTGTTATATACTTTTAATCACCTTATATAATTCTGTTGCCTTGTTTTTGAGTTTCTCCTCATCCATGATCCATGGATCAGCTTGGTGGAGTTGGGATATTTTTGGAGGTATTTTGTTACTTTCTTATCTTCTTTTTTTTGAAGGTAGCAAAATACAGCACAACAAGACAGAACAAACCCATGCAACCGCATTGCAATAAAACTACCACAGAACCTCAGAGCAGGTCACCAGGACACAAGCAATACACTCAATAGTCCAGCCCATTTTGTTCACATTAGCTGTTCTTTCAATTAAGTAGAGGAAAATGGAAGGAAATATTGAACTTTTAAAAACAGAATATTGAATAAAGCAGTACCATTAATCAAAACTGAGCAAAAAAGTGATAAAAATATTTTCCTTCAAAGAGATGGTAGAAAGAAATCCCCCTTACTTGCCTCACTGTATACATTCATCCTCCAAAAAGATATTCAGACAGCCAGTGCCTACTTGCTAATGGGGAGAATGGATAAATGTCTGATTCTTAGCCCACACACCAGCAGGGCCCCAGTTGCTTACCAGGGCAGGCAGTAGGCTGCCTGTTCTCCCAGTGCCCAAAGTTCCAACATGATGCAGAGCTCAGGAATCACTGATAGTTCTCACCCTGGTATGCCAGTGGCTTGCCAGACCCCCAGCTGCTCACCAGGGTGGTGAGTAGGCCGCCTGTTCTCCAGTGCCCAAAGTTCCAACATGATGCAGAGTTCAGGAATTGCTGATCATCTTTGATGTTTTACATTGCAGCTTTTACTTTATACTACTTTGATGAATTGAGATTTATCTAACATTAATGACTATTGTCTATTTAGATGGCATTGGATGGAATATTTTCTCTTGAAAATGACTGACAATTTAGAAACCTGTGACACTTCAGTGCACTATAGGTTTTATTTGTTCTACTTCACTGGATTCCTCTATCAGACTTCCAACAGGAAACAAGGAGGAAAGACAATGATAAACATTCAAACAGTCAGGTTTTCTGTTTCCTCTGTGAGACCCAACTTATCATTAATTGATGTGTCTCTTTCAGTTGCACCCCTTTCTAAGGAGCATCCAGTTTGACAATGCTGCTGGATATCATGTGAATTTGAATAAGAAAATAAATTTGGAAGTAAAGTATGACATTCTCAACTTTTGGAATTTTCCAGAAGGCCTCAGGATGAAGGTGAAAGTAGGAGAGTTTTCCCCTCATGTTACACATGGGCAACAATTGTCTCTATTTCAGGAGGTGATACAGTGGGCTACAGGAAATACAAAGGTATGTGGTAAACAATCACAGTGCATTTCAGTAAATGTAAATATTTAAAAGCTGACTGTGTGATGCCTTTGTACTCATCAGAAAATTGTCACAAATGAACACTTATATCCCCTTTTAATGGAGAGAATGTTCTTATTTACCCACTTCCCTGATGAATGCAAAAAGAAAACATTCATGTTTATATATATATATATATATGAAATTAATTATATACTAAGTATAGCAGTTAATTAAAATCAATTTAGGAAAGGTTACAGGAAAGGCTAAAATGTTATCAACTTGTATCTGACTTCTTCCAGACTCCCTGCTCAGTATGCAGTGAGAGTTGCAATCCTGGATTTCGGAAAAGTCCTCAGGAGGGAAAGGCTGCCTGCTGCTTTGATTGTACACCTTGTCCAGAGAATGAGATCACCAATGACACAGGTATGAGGGTACGAGTGTGACTTATGAGCAGCTCTCCTTTGCAGAGATGATGAAAAATTTTGAAAATGAGCAAAAACAAATCCTTTGGTCCTTTAGTTAGTGATTTCTTTTCTGTACCTAATACCATTGGCCCATATGAAATAAATCTTATACCCCTTCACATTTTTTTTGCCTTCTTCTGTTGTTAGTTTTTTGATCACCTTGGTATATACCCAGGGATGTCTGCCAAATGCACTACATGCCTAGCAATCTTGGTTTTGCTCTCTTGAGGTGCCATCACATTAAATTCCCAAGCTGGCCTCAAATTTATGACTCATTTGCTACTTTTTTCTAATTTATTTAAAGAGGAAAAAAACAGGAAAAAGGTAGAAATATTACAGAATTTTAAGAAAAGACAAACAGTAAGAAATCACTAGTTGATACATTACATATGGTTCTTTTAGAAATAGTTTTTGAAGTTACAGTATTAAAGCACACAAAGTGGACACTAAGGCTGTGAGAGTGCAAACAGATCTGTTTAAAAATCCCACAAAAAACTAGAACAAAAGGCATCAATCCCACACATCTAAACGTTCATGCAGCTATATCTTTTATAGCGCTTCCTATTTCCTCTTTTACTAAAATAGCAATTATACATTTTAAAAATTTTATTTAAACTGAAAAAAAGGTAGCATCAATACATAATTCTAAAAGAAAGAAAGAAAAAGGAGAATGAGAAAAAGCCCCATTAAGAAATCAGTAATTTATAAATTATATACTGTCATCCTGGATGTAGTGGTTCAAGTTAAAACTTAAAAGAAACATAGAAAATATTCAAAAAGTCAGACTAAAAATAGTTCTGCTCAAAGATCCAACAAAGATTCAGCAATATGGTAATCTGTTTTACACACTCAAACATACATGAAGTTATATACATTATATATATGTCTGCAAAGAGCACTTTCTTTTCCTCTTTTTTTTACAATAGCAATTAGACATTCTGGTTTTATTACTCTTGTAGTTCTTATTTACTTTTTACACTAGAGACACAATATGATATTTATAAATATGATTCTTATTTATTTCAGTAATGAGGATAGTTTCAAGTTGTCTCCATTTGCCTATGAAGGACTCAAGGTCATCCTTTTTTATAGCTGAGTAATATTCCACTGTATAAAAATGCCATATCTTTTTCATCCACTCTTCAGTTAATGGGCATCTTGGTTGTTTCCAGGATTTAGCTATCACAAATTGTGTGGCTATGAACATGGGTGCACATATACCACTGTGATATGAACTTTTCAGTTCTTTGGGGAAAATACCCAAGAGAGGGATAGCTGGATTGAATGGAACTTCCAATCCTAGTCTTCTGAGAATTCTCAATATGGATTTCCATAATGGTTACACCAGTCTACATTCCCACCAACAGTAGAGCAGTGTTCCTTCCCCCCCCCCAGCCTTGCCAACATTTGCTATCAGTTGATTTCTTGATGGCAGCTATTCTTTCCAGAGTAAGGTGGAATCTCAATGCTGTTTTAATTTGCATTTCTTGAATGACCAGTGATGGAGAACATTTCTTCATGTATTTATTTGCCATTTGTATATCTTCCTCTGAATTTGGGGAGCTTGATGTTTTTCAATTCTCTATATATTCTGGACACAAATCCTTTGTCTGAGGGGTTGCTGGTTAAAACATTTTCCCACTCTGTTGGTTTTCTTTTCACTCTGTTGGTGATTTCCTTTGAAGTGCAAAAACTTTTCAATAATGTGAGATCCCATTTGTTGATTCTTTGAAGTGTTTTCCACACCATTTGTGTTTTGTTCATGAATTCTCTGCCTATCCCTATGTCTGCAAGACTTCTACCTACCTTGTCTTCCCGTACATTTAGTGTTTCTGTTTTAACATTGAGGTCTTTGATCCATTTAACCTTTAGTTTTGTGCATGATGATATGCATGGATCTAGTTTCAGTTTTTGGCATGTAGAGGGCCAATTTTTTCAACACGATTTATTAAAGAGACTATCCTTCTTTCAGTGGACATATTTAGCCTCTTTGTCAAATATCAGGTGGCTGAGTGTCTTTAGAGTTGTGCTTGCATCTTCTAATCTGTTCCATTGATCCTCAAGTCTATTTCTTTCCCAGTACCAAGCCGATTTTATCACTGTGGCTTTATAGTACACTTTCAAGTCAGGAATTGAGATGCCTCCTGCCTTGCTTTTGTTGCCTAAAATTCCCTTTGCTATTCTAGATTTTTTCTGTTTCCAAATGAATTTTAGTAGTGTTTTCTCTAGATCTGTGAGGTATTTCAATGGCATTTTGATTGGGATTGCATTAAATCTGTGTAACAGTTTTGGGAGTATAGCCATTTTCACAATGCTTGTTCTTCCTAACCAAGGGCAAGGAATGTCCTTAAATTTTCTAATATCCTCTTTAATCTCTTTTTTCAGCATAGTATAATTTTCAGCATATAGGTCTTTTACATTTGTACTTAGGTTGATTCCTAAGTATTTCATTTTTTTACATGTTATTGTAATGGGCGATATTTCCATAATTTCTCTCTCAGTGAGATTTTTGTTTGTGTACAAGAATGGTATTGATTTTTGAGCACTGACTTTGTATCCAGCTACACTACTGAACTTGTTTATTACCTCTAGCAGTCTTTTAATGGAGTTGTTTGGGTCTTCTATATAGAGTATTATGTCATCTGCAAATAGTGATAATTTAACTTCTTCCTTTCCTATTTTTACTCCTTTTATTTCTCTCTCTTGTCTGATTGCCCTGGCTAGTGTTTCCAGAATTGTATTGAAAAGGAGAGGTGATAATGGACATCCTTGTCTTGTTCCTAATTTTAAAGTGAAATCCTTCAGTTTTGTCCTTTTAGTATAATGTTGGCTGTTGGTTTGTCATAGATGGCCTTCATAAGGTTGAGGTAGATGCCTTGTATTCTGAGTTTCTGAAGGGTTTTTATCATGAGCATGTGTTGGACTTTGTCAAAAGCTTTTTCTGCATCTATTGAGATGACCATGTGGTTTTGTTTTTGGCTCTGTTGATATGGTATATTAATTTTATTGATTTGTGTATGTTAAACCATTCCTGCCTTCCTGGAATGAACCCCACTTGGTCATGATGTATAATCTTCTTGATGATTTGCTGCATTCTATTTGCCAGTATTTTGTTGAGAATCTTTCCATCAATGTTCATTAGTGAGATTGGCCTATAGTTCTCTTTTTTGGTTGCATCTTTCTCTGGTTTTGCTATCAGAGTAATACTTGCTTCCAGGAATGATTTAGCAAGGATTGCTTTTTCTCAATTTCATTGAAGATTTTAAGGAGTACTGGAATCAAATCTTCTCTAAATTTCTTGTAGAATTCAGCTGTGAATCCATCCAGACCTGGGCTTTTCTTTTTTGGTAAGTTTTTAACTGTGTCTTCAATTTCAATAGCTGATATTGGGTTGTTCAAAATTGCTATATCTTCTTGGTTGAGCTTTGGTAATTCATGTGTTTCTAGAAATCTGTCCATTTCCTCTGTATTTTCCACTCTATGTGAGTAGAGATTTTCAAAGTAGGTATTCATGATCTTTTGAATTTCCATGGGATCTGTAGTAATTTCTCTATTTTCCATTCTTATTGCATGAATTTAGGTTTTTTCTTTTTTTCTCTTGATAAGGCTAGCTAGTGGTTTGTCAATTTTGCTTATTCTCTCAAAAAAACAGCTTTTTGATTCATTAATTCTTTGTATATTTTTCAGTTTCAGTTGCATTGATTTCTGCTCTAATCTTTACAATTTCCTCTATTCTATGAGCTTTGGGTTTATCTTGCTCTTTTTTTCTAGACACTTGAGATGGAGCATAAGGGTGGGTTTTTTTTTTTTTAGCTCATTCTGTTTTCTTTATAGGATAGTTTATTGCTATATATTTCCCTCTTAAGACTGCTTTCATTGCATCCCACAGATTACAGTATGTAGTTTCTATATTTTCACTGAATTGTAAATATTGTTCTATTTCTTCTTTAACTTTATCTGTAGCCCACTGGTTGTTCAAAAGGCTGTTACTTAATTTCCATTTATTTATGCAGGTTTTACAATTTCTTTTCCCATTAATTTCCAATTTCAGTACACTATGGTCAGATATTATGCATGGTATGATTTCATTACCTTTGCATTTACTTAAGAATTTTGATGGGATAATTCATGGTCTATTTTGGAGAATGTCCCATATGCAGCACAGAAGAATGTGTATTCTGATGTGGTTGGGTGGAACACTCTGTCAACATCTACTAAGTCCAATTGGTCACAGGTATGATTCAGCTCTGTTATTTCTTTGCTGCCTTTTTGTTTAGTTGATCTATCTCTTTGTGACAATGGGCTGTTAAGATCTCCTGTTATAATTGTGTTCTTGTGTATTTGGTTTTTCATGTCCATTAGTTTCTGTCTTATATAGTTGGGTGCTCCTCTGTTTGGTGCATATATATTTATAATTGTTAGTTCTTCCTCTTGAATTTTACCACTAACAAGTATGTAGTTACCTTCTCTATCTCTTTTAATCATTTTAGGTTTGAAGTTCATATTGTCTGCAAATAGAATAGCTACCCCTGCTTTTTTCTGAGTTCTTGTTGCATGGAATACTGTTTTCCATCCTTTGACTTTTAATCTATGAGTTTCCT
>PVLA01019624.1:0-11897 GCA_004027455.1 Hydrochoerus hydrochaeris
AGGCATATCCAGGTACAATAGAACTTTTCCATTTAGTTTTTTGAGAATTCTTCATAATGACATCAAAATTGATCTTACTAGGTTAAGTACCCAATAACAATGTGTATAAGTTCCTTTTATCCTCTGTAATCTCCTAAGCATTTGTTCCTTGAATCCTGGATAATGGCTATTTACTGAAGTAAGATATATTCTCACAAGGTTGATTTGACTTGCATTTCTTTAATGGCCAAAGATCCTGAACATTTTTTCTTGTATTTATTAGAAATCTGTATTTTTGAGAGGTATCTATTCATTTCAGTTGCCTATTTTTAATTGGGTCTTTTACTTTTGGTGATTGTGATAGCTAATTTTCTATTGTTGCTGAAACAAAATATACAACACACAAAATTATGGGGGAAAAGGTTTCTTTAACAGTAGTTTGTGGAGGTTTCAGTTTGAAATCATCTAACTCCAATTCAAGGTGCCATGACAGGGGTCAACACTTCAAGGTGGCAGAAGCCAGCAAAAGCAGCAAGAGCAAAAAGGGAGAGCCAGCCTGTTTTTCCTCCCTTATATTGTCTATAGATAACCCATCCAACAAGAAGTGAATAGCACTCACCAGCTCAGCACAATCCTTTTGCTCAGAATGAGGATGTTTATAAAGGGAGGACCCTGGCTCCTGCTGAGTCCATTAGATAAACTTTTAAAATTTTCAAGTTGACACAATTTATCAACAATTACAATCTTTTTATCCTCCACAACCTCCTCAGAATTTTTTCTTGAGATCAGGATAATGGACATTCCTACTGGATTAGGATGGACTCTCAGTGTTGTTTCATTTGAATTTCTTTAATGACCAAATATGCTGAACATTTTTTCATGTGTTTATTCTAAATTTGTATTTTTGAGAAAGATCTGTTCATTTCAGAAGCCTACTTTTAATTGGGTCTTTTACTTTTGATGGTCTAGTATATCTAGTTCTCTATAATGTAGAGAGGCCACATTGACTCCACTTTATGGGAAAAGTGCAGGCCCTGAAACATCACCCCCACTCCATGAAAAAAACATGAGGTCCTGTAAGGTCAAGAAGTAAACAAGTTATATAATTTGAGCTTGTGCCATTAGAGTTTCTTTTTTCCTTACCTCAATAAAGCTGCTTCCTTATGCTGGCAGAGTCACAGCCATTTTTTTTGACTCTTAGTGTGTGTGATCCTTTATTTTCCCTTCAATTACAAAACCCCAGCACTATACATTCTAGATACTATTTCTCCTCTTGGAGAGTAGCTGGCACAGCTTTTCCCATTGTCTTCTTGTCTTTTCACTGTGTTGATTGTTTCCTTTGCTGTGCCAAGATTTTAAATTTAAAATAATGTTATTTGTTGATTATTGATATTATTTCTTGTGCAAGTAGAGCCCTGTTCAGGAAGTTGTAGCTTATATCTATGTCATCAAGTGCTTTGACAGTTATTTTTTTTTCAGCAGAGCAGCATTGGTTTTTCTATGTATATGGGATTTTGACTCATTTTATGTTTTTCATTGCATTATGAAAGATATGGATCAAATTCATCCTTCTGCATATGGATAACCGCTTTTCCCAGAAATATTTTTAAGCAATCTTCATTCTGTCTGACACACAGTATTGGCCCTTGGATTTGGCTGAATCCTCTATTTTATTCCATTCGGAATATGTATTTTTGTACCTGTACCATGCTGTTTCATTTCTGTAGCTTTGTACTATAGTTTGCAGTCTGGTATTAGGATGCCTTCTGCCTTGTTCTTTTAGCCACGACTGCTTTGGCTCTTCAGGGTTTCTTCTTGTTCACAGAAATATTTATACAGAATGTATATTGGTTTAGAATTTCTCATTTTATTTATGTAACAAATTGATTACACTTTAGCAGAGAATTTACTAAAGCTGTATAGCATATTTTGTAATGTGAACATTTTGAAAGTATTAGTTATGCCTATCCAAGAATAGAGGATGCCTTTGCATTTTCTAATGTCCTCTTCAATCTTCTTTTCAGGGTAATATAGCTTACATTACAAAGGTTCCTCACATGATCAGTTAGGTTAATTAAAAATGTATAATATTTGTGAATCTACTGTTAATAGAACTGTTTTTGTGATTTTTTTTCATGGTAATTCTATGTGTGTGTGTGTATCAGAGTGCTATCTGTTTTGTATGTTTATCTTGTATTCTGTCACATTCTTGAATTTCCTGTTCGTTCCAAGAGTCCTTTTGTGGAGTTTTTGTTTGTTTGTTTGTTTGTTTTGGGGGGATGGTTTTTTGGATGCTCTATTTAAAGAGTCACTTTATCTACTAGGAAGGATATTTTGACTTTTCTGTTCCTATTTGAATTGCTTTCATTTCTTTTGCCTAATTGATCTTGCAAAATTTTAAATAATATACTAGACAGAAATGATGAGATTGGATATCATTATTTTCTTCCTAATTTTAGAAGTCACCCTTTAAAATTTTCCCCATTTAGTATATGTAGTCAATGGGAGTGTCATGGGTGACTTTTATTTTTCTATAGTATTATTTTTAAGATAAATCCTTGTCTGACTTTTGCTTGAGGGCAATATTAGTATCAAATAAATTATATAGCAGTTTTCCTTCTCTTAAAATTAATGGAAAGTTGTGAAAATATTGACATTAATTTGACCTTGAAATTCTTGTAATATTCAATAGTGAATCTTCAGATATGTATAAATCTGTAATGAACCATTCTCTTTGGCTTATTTTCTGGAAGGAGGAGGAAGAAAAGGAGGAGGAAGAGGGGAATAAGGGAAAAAAGTAGATGGAGGAGGAGAAGAAGAAAACTTTTGACAAGATACTTTTTTTGTACTTAAATATATCTTTAAGAAAAATGATAAAGTTCTTTTGAGACACACACACAAAAGAGTTGTGAACCTTAACGTTCTTTCACCAGAACTGAGAAAGGTACCCACAGGTGCCCAGATCTTCAGGCACATTTTTGAAAGATCACTGAACATTGGAGAAAGATTTTTATGATGGAGAGGACATTCCCCTACTTGGTGTTTCTTTGGGCTTTCTTTGGTCCCAGATCCAGCTCTGGTTCGGGGTGTCTTCAGAAGAGGTTTTGCATTGATTGGAGACAAGGGTCTTTGACGTTTCCACTCATAAGCACGAGTTACAGGGGAGTGAGCAGGTGGCTGGCACAGCTCTGCTCTGTTACTAGTCTCCCTAGAAGTATCTCCTATTTATAAAGAGCTTGTTCTTCATGTCTTGATCACTTTATGAAGAAAAAAGTTCACATAATGCAAATCAAAAATAAAATAAAAAGTTTTACTTAACTGGTCAGCTTTTCATTACGTGTTTGTAGGTATTCTGTAAAGCCTGCTTGTTCTCAGGCTCCTCTTGCATGCAGTACTATTTTGCGACCCTCTGTTTTTAGTAAGTATGCTTTTTCATGGATTATATTTTTCTCTTATATACAATTGCATTTTGTTTTTTGATTTAACCTGTCAATCTGTGACACTGGATTGGGGAGTTGAAACTATTTATATTATGAGTAATTACTGAACGATATTAATTGAGTCCTCTCATTGTGTTATTTCTCTTTCACTGATTTCTTTATTCTTCCCTTTTACTCAATTCCTCACCCTGGCTTGATGCATTCATTCCACCAGGATCTTTGGTGTTTTGGGTCTCACTTACTCTGTCTAGGGTATCATGGGGTATTTTTTGCAGTGCTGCTTTGGTAGTCATAGATTATTCAAGGTTTTGTTTGGTGGAAAGTTGCTATTTCTCAATCATTTTGAAGTTTTGTTTCTGTTCTACTTTTTCATTCTACTTGGTGTATGTTTACAGTACATAATGATTATATTCACTTTTGAGAGTTGGTACTTATACATAATAAAACAATTGCTTTTTATTCTCTTTTATTACTCTTCCCTACTCCTTCCTTTGTCTCTTGATAGTTTTTCCACTTGAAAAAGGTCTATTCCTCTATTTCCTACTAACTTTGACTTTGCTAAACAGTTATGTTTGATTTCCCATAAAAGACAAATACACCATATTTAAACTTCTGCTTCTGAGGTATTCTGTTTAGCATTATGGTCTCAAGGTGCATCCAATTTCCTAATTTTGACTGACATTTCTTTGTAGTAGGGAAACATTACATTCTGCATAAATACCACATTTTCTTTATTCATTCAACTATTAGTGGACATACAGGCTGCTTCCAGCATTTAGCTATTATGAAGTGTTCTTCTACAAATATGAGTATTGTATATCGAAGTATTATCATGTCTTTCAATTGTTTCAGTAAGATAACTAGATACAAAATATCAGAGTCAAATGAAATTTCTTGTGTTAGTTTTTTGAGTTTAGTTTTTTTTTTTTTAATTCCAGGGTGGTTGAACTAGATTATATTTCCAACAACAATGTAGGTTTCTTTTTCCTTAAGCTCTTTCAACACCTGTCAGCAATTGGTTTTTGGTGATACTTATTCTTTCTGGAGAAGAATGGAATCAGTTTTTCTTTAGTTTTCATTTCTCAAATGACCAGAAATATTGAAAGTATTTTCATATGTTTTTTTATACCATTCATATGCCTTTTGTGAAATATGCATTTATTTCATTTTCACATTTTTGATTAGGACATTTCCTTTTGTGGATCTAATATTTTTAGTTATTTTTGTATCCTGAATAGTCTTCTAACTGAGAACTATCTCACAAAAAAATTTCCCATTCTGTGTATGCTTCACTCTGTTGACATTTCTTTGTAATGGAGAAGCTTATAATTTAATGACACCATTTGTATACCTGCAATATTATTTCTTTTATAACTACCATTCTGTTTCAAGTCTTTGCTTTTACTTATATCTTCAAGAGATTTACATATTTAATATTCCTCCAGATTGTTTCCTTTGTAACATTTAGGGTTTTTATGCATTTTGATTTTTAATTTAGTATATGGTAAGATGTGGTAGGTTACATTCAATCTTCTGCTTTTTGATATTGAATTTTCCCAGCCCCCTTTTTTGTATAAAGAGAAGAAAGCCAAGAAAAGGTAAAGGTATTACTGAATCTCAAAAAAAAAATTTGAACAGTAAGAAATCACTAGTTGATAAATTACATATTGTCCTTTTAGAAATACTTGTTCAAGTTACAAAATTGAAGCATATAAAGTGGACATTCAAGCAGTGAGACTGCAAACAGAGCTGTGCAACAATCCAACAAGAGCTTAAAAATATGGTTATTGATCCTACACACTTAAATATTGATGCAGTTATATCTTTTATAGCACTTCCTATTTCCTCTCTTTGTTACAATAGAAATTATCCATTTTTAAAATTTCATTTACAGAGAAAACAATCAAAACAGAAAAACCGGTATCAACAATACAGAATTCTAAAAGAAAAAATACACTAAGAAATCACTAGTTGATAAATTACATATTGTCATATTAGATAGAGATGTTCAAGTTACAAAATTAAAGGATTCATAGTACACATTCAAACAGTGAGACTACAAAAATTCTGCTCAAATATGCAACAAATATTCAGCAATATGGTCATCTATTTTACACATTCAACCATACATGCAATTATATCACTTAGAGCCCTTTCTTTTCCTCTCTGTTTTACAAGAGGAAATACACATTTTGGGTTTTATTACTCTTATAGTTGTTACCATATTTTATGCTAGACCCACATGGGATATTGATAAATATGATTCTTACTTATTTCACTAATGAGGATAGTCTCAAGTTGTTTCCATTTACCTATGAAGGCCTCAAGATCATCCATTTTTATATTTGAGCAATATTACATTGTATAAAAATACCACATCTTTTTCATACACTCTGCAGTTGATGGGTTTCCAAGATTTAGCTAGTACAAATTATGCTGCTATGAACATGGGGGCACATATATCACTGTGATATGAACTTTTCAGTTCTTCTGGGAAAATACTCAGGAGGGGAATAGCTGGATTGGATGGGGCTTCCAATCCTAGATTTCTGTGAATACTACATATGAATTTCTATAGTGGTTACCCAAGTCTACATTACCACCAACAGTGGAGCAGATTTCCTTTTTCCCTGCAGCCTCTCTAACATATGTTATCAGTTGGTTTCTTGATGGTAGTCATTCTTTCTGGAGTGAGATGAAACCTCAATGTTTTTTTAATTTGCATTTCACAAATGACCAGTGATGGTGAACATTTCTTCATGTATTTTTTTGCCATTTGTATATCTTTCTCTGAGAACTGTTTGTTCATCTCTGATGCCCATTTTTAGAGAGGGTCTTTGAATTTGGGGAGCTTGATGTTTTCAATTCTTTATATGTTCTAGATATAAGTCCTTTGTCTGAGGGGCTACTGGCTAAAATTCTTTCCCACTCTATGGGTTTTCTTTTCACTCTGTAGGGGATTTCTTTTGAAGTGCAGAAAATTTTCAATAATATGAGATCCCAGTTGTTGATTCTTTGAAGTGTTTCCCTTGCAGTTTGCATTTTGTTCATGAATTCTCTGCCTGCCCCTATGTCTCCAAGATTTCTACCTACCTTGTCTTCCATTAGATTTAGTGTCCTTGTATTGGTATTTAGGTCTTTCATACATTTAGACTTTAGTTTTGTGCATGGTGGTAGGCATGGATCTAGTTTCACTCTTTGACATGTGGAGAGCTAATTTTTCCAGCAACATTTATTAAAGAGGCTATCCTGCTTAAAGTGGACCAATTTAGCACCTTTGTCAAATATCAGGTGGCTGAGTGTCTTTGTAGTGTTTGCATCTTCTAATCTGTTCCACCAATCCTCAGGTCTTTGTCTTTGCCAGTACCATGCTGATTTTATCTCTGTTGCTTTGTAGTATAGATTCAAGTCAGGAATTGAGATGCCTTCTGCCTTGCATTTGTTGTCCAGAATTTCCTTTGCTAGTCTAAGTTTATTCTGTTTCCAAATGAATTTTAGTAGTGTTTTATCTAGATCTGTCAGGTATGCCAATGGTATTTTGATTTGGATTTGTTAAGTCTGTATAACAGTTTTGGGAGTAAGGCCATTTTCACAGTGTTGGTGTGTCATAGCCAAGAGCAAGGAATATTCTTCCATTTTCTAATATCCTCTTCAATCTCCTTTGGCAGCATAGCATAATTTTCAGGAGAAAGTCTTTTACATTTTCAATTACATTGATTCCTGTGTATTTCATTTTTTTAGATGTTATTGTAAAGGGTGCTATTTCCATAATTTCTCTCTCAGTGAGGTTTTTTTTGTGTGTGTATACAGGAATGCTATTGATTTTTGAGGATTGACTTTGTATCCAGCTACACTGCTGAACTTGTTTTTTTACCTCTAGTAGTCTTTTAATGGAATATTTGGGGTCTTCTTTATAGTGTATCATGTCATCTGCAAACAGTGATATTTTAACTTCTTCCTGTCCTATCTTTATTCCATTTATTTCTCTCTCTTGTCTGATTGTCCTGGCTAGTGTTTCCAGAACTATGTTGAAAAGGAGTGGTGGTAAGGACATCCTTGTCTTGCTCCTGATTTTAAAGTGAAAGCTTTCAGTTTTTGTCCATTTAGTATAATGTTGGCTGTTGGTCTGTGATAGATGGCCTTTATAAGGTTGAGTTAGATACCATGTATTCCAAGTTTCTGAAGGGTTTTTATCATGAACATGTGTTGGACTTTATCAAAAGCTTTTTCTTCATTTATAGAGATGACGATGTGGAGTTTTTTTTTTTTTTTGACTAAGTTGATGTGATGTATTACATTTATTGATTTGTGTATGTTAAACCATCCCTGTACTCTTGGAATGAATCCAACTTGGTCATGATGTATAATCTTCTTGATGATTTGCTGCATTCTATTTGCCAGTATTTTGTTGAGAAACTTTGCATCAATGTTCATTAGTGAGACTGTCCTATAGTTCTCCTTTTTGGTTGGGTCTTTCTCTGGTTTTGGTATGAGAGTGATACTTGCCTCCAGGAATGGTTTAGGGAGGATTGCTTTCTTTTCAATTTCATTGAAGAGTTTAAGGAGTATTGGCATTAAATCTTCACTAAATTTCTTGTAGAATTCAGCCACAAATCCCTCAGGACCTAGGCTTTTCTTTGTTGGTAAGTTTTTAATTACGTTTTCAATTTCAATAGCTGATATTGGATTATTCAAAATTGCTATATCTTCTTCATTGAGTTTTGGTAGTTCATATGTTTCCAGAAATCTGTCCCTTCCTCTGTATTTTCCACTCTATATGAGTAGAGATTTTCAAAGTAGGTATTCATGATCTTTTGAATTTCCATGGGATCTGTAATAATTTCCCACTTTTCAGTTCTTATTGCATAAATTTGTGTTTTTTCATTCTTTTTCTTTATGAGGTTAGCTAGGGGTTTGTCAATTTTTTTATTCTCTAAAAAATCCCAGCTTTTTTATTCATTTATTCTTTTTATTGTTTTTTAGTTTCAATTGCATTAATTTCTGCTCTAATCTTTACAATTTCTTCTCTTCTATGAGCTTTGGGTTTAACTTGCTCTTCTTTTTCTAGAAGCTTGAGATGGAACATTAGGTTGTTTATTTGTGCTCATTCTGTTTTCTTGATATGAGAATTTATTGCTATATATTTCCCTCTTAAGACTGCTTTCATTGCATCCCACAGATTACAGTATGTTGTTTCTGTATTTTCACTGAATTATAGGTATTGCTTTATTTCTTCTTTAATTTCATCTGTAGCCCACTGGTTGTTCAAAAGGTTGTTATTTCATTTCCATGTATTCATGCAGGTTTTGCATTTTCTTTTGTAATTAATTTCCAATTTCAGTGTGCTATTGTCAGAAATTATGCATGGGATGATTTCAATACCTTTGCATTTGCTTAAAAATGTTTTATAGGATAATATATGGTCTATTTTGGAGAAAGTCCAATGTGCTGCTGAGATGAATGTGTATTCTGATGTGGTTGGGTGGAATACTCTGTAAATATCTCCTAAGTTCAATTGGTCACAGGCAGGATTCAGTTCTGTTATTTCTTTGTTGACTTTTTGCCTAGTTGATCTCTTTGTGACAATGTGGGGTTAAGGTCCCCTGTTATGATTGTGTTCTTGTGTATCTGGTTTTTCATGTCCATTAGTATCTGCCTTATATAGTTAGTTGCTTCTGTGTTTGGTGCATATATATTTTAAATTGTTAGTTCTTCCTCTTGAATTTTTCCACTAAGGAGTATGTAGTGAACTTTTTTATCTCTTTTAATCATTTTAGGTTTAAAGTTCACATTGTCTACAAATAGAATTGTTACCCCTGCTTTTTTCTGGGTTCCTGTGTCATAGAATATTGCTTTCCATCCTTTGACTTTTAATCTATGATTATCCCTTTGGTTCAGATGTGTTTCTTGTATACAGCATGTTGTAGGATCATGTTTCTTGATCCATTCTGTCAATCTACTTTGTTTAATATGGGAACTGAGGCCATTTACATTTATGGATATTACTTATATGTCCTGGCTCGACTTTGCCATTTTATGTTCCAGTTGTTTGCTTTCTGATTTTCCCCTTGTTTAATTGCTTGTCCTACCTGGTGGTTTCCTTCTGTTGTTGTTCTGGGGATTGTGGTCATTTTTATCTCTGTCTCATATGTCTTTCAGTACTCTTTTTTAGGTTGCTCTGGTGGACATGAATTTCTTCAGTTGTTCTTTGTCATGGAAGTATCTATTTCTCCATTAAATTTGAATGAAGGTTTTGTTGGGTACATCAGTCTCAGTTGAAAGTTGTTTTCTCTCAGGGCTTGAAATACCTCACTCCAAGCTCTTCTTGGGTTAAGTTTTTGTGCTGAGAAGTCTTCTGTGATTCTAATGGGCTTTCCTTGTTGGGTGAGTTGGGTCTTTTCTCTAAGTGCTTCTAATATTCTGTTTCTATGATGTTTGTCTGAGATGTTAATTATTACATGTTTGAGTGTGGTTTTATGTTGGTTGTGGCTGTTTGGTATTCTATATGCTTCACTTATTTGTATATCAGGTTTTTTTCCCATGTTTGGGAAATTTTCTTCTCTTACATCTGTATTTTGGCTGTGTCATTTGCATTGACTCCTGCCTCTTCACTGATGCTTAGTAATCTTATATTTTTTCTCTTGGCATCATCTTGAAGCTGTTTGATTGTCACTTAATGCGGCTTTGTCATTTTTAAAAGTTCTATCATTTCCTGATCACTAATTGTGATCCTGTCCTCAAGGTCTGAAATCCTATCCTCAGCTTCATTTAAGTGGTTTCACATGCTTTGAATAGAATTTTTTGTTTCTTGAATGTCTCTTTGTGTTTGTTTATGAATCTACATGTTTTCTATATTTTTCAATGAAGATTTCAATCAGTTTCCCCAAACCCATTTTTAAAGATGCTTTTTTTTTTGGCAAAGTATATCTTTGGCCCCTTGATCAAAGCTGAATGTGCCTAATGATGTTTCTGCATCCTCTATTCTATGCCATTGATCCACATGCCTGTTTTGGTACCAGTGTCATGTTTTTCTTTAATCACTGTGGCTTTTCAATATAATGTCTAATCTTGAATTGTAATGTTTCTTGCTTTGCCCTTGTTCTTTGTGTATTGTTGGCCTTCAATCTGAGGCATTGAAGAGAAAATGAGACAGATGACAAAGACTGGAGAGGCTTTTAATGCAGGCATGGAAGAGTTATAAAAGAAACATAAATGCTTTTGGCAACAACAAAGAAGTGAAACCACTTTTATCAGTTCTGGCTATGGGAAGGAGTTTGGCAGGTTTGAAAAATTGCACATTAACATCTGACTTGAAGCAACATCTGCCTGTGCAAAACAGAATACAGAAATATTTACTGGAGAACAGGAGTGAGGGCTTGGGTGGCTTTGGATTCTTGGGATTGGAGATGGCTTGGTGCAAGTGCTAAAAGAGAGCAGGAGGTTTATCTGTGAAATGAGAAGGAGAACATAGAAGTTACTCTTTGAAAGATAGGTTGCTTCTATGGGTCTGATACAAAGTTAGGGTTATGGTTAGGATTAGGTTTAAGGTTAGGGTTACTGTATCTGTCTTATCCATTTTGTGGTTGACTGCCAAGTTACTCTTGCTTTTCTTTTTCTTTTTTATCTCCTGTCAAATGAAAAAATTGTTTACTCTCCTTTGATGTTCAGTCTATGAATTTCCTTTCCAATTACATGTGTTTCTTGTATACATTATATTGATGGATCTTGCTTCTTGATCCACTTTCCCTGTGTTTCTTTTTATTGCTGAACTGAGGCATCTACATTAATGGTTAAAAACAACATGCATTTGTTTTTCTCTGCCCTGCTATCCTCCTGTTGTTGGCTCTCCACTTTTCCCTTCATTTAATTGTTTGTCTTCTTTGGTGATCTTCCTCTGCTGCTGTTCCTGGAACCATGGTAATCTTGCTCTCTCTCTAGCATATTGTTTATCATTCTCTGTAGGTTTGATTTGGTAGTCATGAATTCCTTCAGTTATTGTTTATAATGGAAGTATCTCATTTTTCCATAAATTTTGAAAGATAGTTTTTTCTGGGTAGATCAATCTGGGTTAGAAATTGTTTTCTTTCATTGTTTGAAACACTTCCCAACAAACTCTGCTTGACTTGATGGTTTGTGCTGACCAGTCTGCTGTGATTATGATTGGTTTTCCTTTATATGTGAGAATGTTCTTGATTATTATGTGTTAATTTTCTTCCTACTAAATTACTCATTCCAGTTGCTAATTTCAAGTATTACAGTAGAATTTTTGGAGGATCTTCTAATGTACAGTGTTTTTTTATGTTTGTCCCATACATATCCCTTTTTCTCTTGCTTTATTTCTCTGATTAATGATTCAAGTACTGTCTTAAATATTTTGCATTGTTAGGACAAAATACCCTACACATGTAAGTTGACAAAGGAAAATTTTCTTTTAATTGTCTATGTTACAGAAGAGAGAAGGCAGCAGCAGCAAGCCTA
>PVLA01019625.1:0-11896 GCA_004027455.1 Hydrochoerus hydrochaeris
TTTTTACTCCAATATCATGTTGATTTTATTACAGTAGCTTTGTAGTATAACTTCAGCTCAGGGATTGTGATGCTGCCTGCCTTGGCTTTGCTGCTTAGAATTGCCTTAGGTATTCTAGGTCTCTTCTGGTTCCAGATGAATTTTAGGAATGATTTTTCTAGATCTATGAGATATGCTAGTGGTGTTTTAATTGGTATTGCATTGAATGTGTATAATAATTTTGGAAGAATGGCCATTTTTACAATATTTATTCTTCCTATCCATGAACAAGGGATGTCTTTCAATTTTCTGAGGTTCTCTTTGATTTCTTTTTTCAGGGTTTAGTAATTTTCCCTGTACAACTCTTTTACATCCTTCATTAGATTACTTCCTAAGTATTTCATTTGTTTGAATGCTAGTGTAAAGAGTGTTGCTTCTCTTATTTCTCTGTCAGTCATTTTGTTGTTAGTGTATAAGAATGATGTTGATTTTTGAGTATTGACTTTGTGTCCACATGCTTTGCTGAATTTATTTATTATATCTAGGGTCTTTCAATGGAGGTTTGGTGGTCTTCTATATAGAGTATCATGTCATCTGCCAATAAAGATAATTAACTTCTTCTTTTCCTATCTTACTCCTTTTATTTCCCTCTCTTGTGTAATTGCTCTGGCTAGTATTTCCAGTACTATATTGAAAAGGAGCAGTGATAATGGACATCCTTGTCTTGTGCCTGATTTTAAGGTAAAGGCTTTCAGTTTTTGGCCATTTAATATGACACTGGCTGTTGGTTTGTCATAGATGGCTTTTATCATATTGAAGGAAAGACCATCTATTCTAATTCTCTGTAAGTTTCTTATCATGAATAGGTGTTGGATCTTATCAAAAGCTTTTTCTGCATCTATAGAAATGATCATGGGATTCTTGCTTTTTTCTCTATAAATATGGTGGATTACATTTATTGATTTATGTATGTTGAACTATCCCTGCATACCTGGGATGAATCCTGTTTGGTCATGGTGTAAAATATTCTTAATGATTTGCTGCATCTTGTTTGACAATATTTTATTGAGAGTTTTTGCATCTATGTTCATTAGGGAGATTGGCCTGTAGTTCTCCTTTTTAGTTTGGCCTTTCTCAGGTTTTGGTACTAGAATTATATTTACTTCCAGGAATGACTTAGGGAGAATTGCTTCCCTTTCAATTTCATTGAAGAATTTGAGGAGTGTTGGCATTAAGTCTTCTTTGTATTTCTTATAGAATTCTGCAGTGAATCCATCTGGGCCTGGGCTCTTCTTTGTTTGTAGAGACTGGATTCCATTTTCAAATTCATTCATAGAAATTGGGTTATTCAGCAGTGTCACATCTTCTTGATCCAATGTTGTTGGTTTGTATGTTTCTAGGAATCTGTCTGTTTCTTCTGTGTTATCAAACCTATGAGAATAGAGATTTTCAAAATAGTTGTTGATGATCTTCTGTATTTCCACAGGCTCAGTAGTGATTTCTTCTTTTTCATTCTGTATTGCATGTATTTGAATATTTTCTTTCCTTTTTAAAAATAGGTTGGCTAGGGGCTTGTCAATATTATTTATTCTTTCAAAGAACCAACTCTTTGATTCATTGATTCTTTGAATTGTTTTCTTAGTCTCTAGTGCATTAAGTTCTGCTCTGATCTTCATAATTTCTTCGCTTCTTTTGGCTTTGGGCTTGGCTTTCTCTTCTTTTTCTAGATGTTTTAAGTGTAATATCAAGTTACTTATTTGTGTTTATTCTGTTCTCCTAATGTGGGAACTCAGTGCAGTAAATTTTCCTCTGAGGACCACTTTCATTGCATCCCACAGGTTCCCATAAGTTGTATATGTATTTTTTTTGCTTGTAGACATTATTAAATTGCTTCTTTAATATCCTCTTTGACCCACTGATGCTTCAAAAGTGTATTATTTAATTTCCATGTGTTTGTGAGATTTTTGCAGTTACTTTTATCATTAATTTCCAGTTTCATGGCACTATGATCTGATAACATGCATGGGATAATTTCAATTCTTTTGCATTTACTTACATATGTTGTGTAGGTTAGTATATGGACTATTTTAGAGAATGTCCCATGTACTGGTGAGAAGAATGTATATCCTGATGTTGTTGGATGGAACACTCTGTATATGTGTATCAAATCCATTTGTTCACAGGTGTGATTCAGTTCTGTTATTTCTTTGCTGATTTTCTGTCTAGTTAATCTATCCCTTTGTGTCAATGGTGTGTTAAAGTCCCCTGTTATAATTGTGGTATTACCTATTTGATTTTTCATTTCTGTTAATACTTGCTTTGTGTAGTTGGGTGCTCTGGAATTTGGAGCATATATATTTCAGATTGTTACCTGTTCCTCTTTCAGTTTTCCCTTAACTAGTATGTAGTGACCTTCTTTGTCTCTTTGGACCATTCTTGGTTTGAAGGTCACATGGTCTGCAAACAGAATATCTACCCCTGCTTGCTTTTGAGTTCCTGTTGCATGGAGTATTGTTTTCCATCCTTTGACTTTCAGTCTATGAGTTTCTTTTTGGATTAGATGGATATCTTGTAGACAGCATATGGTTGGATGTTGTTTCCTGATTTATTCTGCCAGTCTGTGTCTTTTAATTGGTGAATGGAGGCCATTTTCATTAATGGTTATAACTGACATATATTGGTTTATTGTTTACATGTTATCTTTGTGATGTTGTATCTTAGCTTTGCATTCTGTTTAGTTGTCTGTCTTGCTTAGTGGTTTTTTCCTATGTGTATCTAGAATGTCTTTCAGTATTCTTTGTAGGTCTGGTTTGTTGTCATGAAATTCTTCAGCTGTTCTTTGTCATGGACATGTCTTTTTTCTCCATCCATTTTGAAGGACAGTTTTGCAGGTTACATCAGTCTGGGTTGGAAATCGTTTTCTTTAAGGATCTGAAAAACTTCCCTCCATGTTCTTCTTGACTTCATTGTTTGTGTTGAGATGTCTGCCATGAATCTGATAGGTTTTCTTTTGTAGGTGAGCTGTCTCTTCTCTCTAACAGCTTTTAATATTCTGTTCTTATGTTGGATTTCTGGGATGGTGATAATTATATGTCTGGGTGTAGTTTTGTTTTGGTTATGGCTATTTGGAGTTATATATGCCTCACTAATCCATATGTCCATTTCTATATTCATGTTTGGGAAGTTTTCAGCTATTACTTCTGTAAATAGCCTCTTGATATCTTTTGTGTTTTCCCCTTCTTTTGCTTTTATCACTATTAATCTTATATTGTTTTTCTTTGCATCATCTTGCAGCTGTTGAATTGTTATTTCTTCATTTCTTGTTTTTGTTAGAAGATCTTTCCTTTCCTGTTCATTAGCTGCAATCTTAGCTTCGAGGTCTGAGATTCTATCTTCACTTTCATTGAGTTGGTTTTTGCAACTTTCATTAGAGTTTTTGATTTCCTGTATATCTCTTTGAATCTGCTTAATGCATTCTGTTTGTCTCTTAAACTGTTCATTCAGGGATTCTATCATTTTGCTTTGTTCTTCTCATTGTTTAGCTGTGTCTTTTTTGGATGCATTCAGTATTTTTTTCACTACTTTTATCATTTCTTCTTTTACCTGAAAGAATATTTCTGATTTGAGTTCCCTCATAGCTTCCTGCACTTGATTCTTTATTTCCCTTGATATCATTTCATACAGTTCAGGTGAATGTGTAGTACTTTGTTCTATGTACATGTCTCTTATTTCTTTGGATGAGCTGGGGGTTTGAGATTGCATTTTCTTCTTTCCTTTTGTCATTTTCCTGTATTTCCGTGTTTCCACCAATTTTCCAAAGCTTTCTCTTGTGCTGCTGCACTGGCATAACTTCCCCATTGGTGGGCCCAGCTCCCCTGGTTGAATGAATATCACTGGCCACAGTCCACTCAAGTCCGTGGAACCTCTGGAGCATAGTCCAATGACTCAAGGGGCCTTGGCAGGCACCCAGCTACCAGGATTGATGATCACAAACGCTTCCTGGTATGCATTCATGTTCTGGAACTCACCTCAAGGCATGCGGTGCTGGCTTGGCTCCCCCTTCTGCTGGTCTGGTTCCCATTGTTGAATGAAGGTCACTAGGTGCATTCCAATCAAACCAGTGCAACCTCTGGAGCCCAGTCCAGTTAGCCAAGGGGGCTGGTCAGGCACCCAGCCCATGGGATCAATGGTCTAAAACCCCTCCTTGTCTGCATTGGTGTGCTGGAACTCACATACTGGCGCTTGACACCAGCTTGGCTCCCCCTTTGGTGGGTCTGGCTCCCCTAGTTGAATGAGGGTCACTGGGTGCAGTCCATTCAAACCCATGAAACCTCTGGAGCCCAGTCAATCCAGTTATCCAAGGGGGCTAGGCTGGCACCCAACTGCCGGGATTGATGGTCCCAAACCCTTCTGGGTTTGCAGTGGCATTCTGGAACTCACCTCATGGGGCGTGGTGCCGGCTTGGCTCCCCCTTCCCACAACTTCTTTTCTTTATCCTGGCATCTAGATTATTATATGTCTGGGTGTAGCTCTGTTTTGGTTGTAGGTGACTGGAGTTCTTCATGCCTCGTACATCAGGATATCATGTTCTTTTCCTATGCTTGGGAAGTTTTCTTAATTCTTTCCATAAATAGCCTTTGTAATTTCTCTGTTTTTATTCCTGCTTCTTCACTCACATTTCTTTTTCTTATATTATGGATTCTCTGTCATCTTCTAGCCTTTTTATTGTTACTGTCTGTTTCCTTGTTATTTTTAAGAGATCTTTCCTTTCATGATCAGTCATTGAAAACTTATCTTCAAGTATTGTGAGTCTATTCCTAGTTTCCATGAGGTAACTTTTCCAGTGTTTGATGGAGTTTTTATTTTCCTGGTAATCTCTTTGAATCTGCTTCATGTATTCTAGGTTTTCTTTATATTCTTCATCAAACATTTCTCTCCTTTTTTTATGTGTTCCTTCTTCTGTCTGTGTCTTCTTGAGATGTGCTTAGTGTTTCTTTTGTTAATCTACTTATATCTTGCTTTACCTGATTTAATGTTTCACTTTTGAGCCCATCTATGAGGTCCCAAAGATATCTCTTAATGTCCATTGATGCTGTGTCTGATGTTGCATGCTTGTTTCCCTCAATCTCTTTTGTATTTACTTCTCCTGGATCAGTGTTCTCAGGGTTTAGGGCTGAGGGCTTTTTCTTGTTTCTTTCTCTTGTCATGTTTTTGGTTTTTTCCATACAGGTGTATAGTGGAGGTCCCAGAGCCTTTCCTTGTTGGTTTTGGTTCTTCTGAAGCATTCTTGTGAGGGATTTCTGCCCTGTCCTGTTTGTTCTTTTCATTGAGGTGTAAGCAGGGGCTGCATATTCTGGCCCTTCCTCATTGGGCCAGTTAACCTTCAAGGGACTTCACTTGGTTAGAATGTGTTAGGTCAGTTTGGGATGGCTTATTCGGTCCCAGCCAGGTGCATGACCCTGGCCAAGCAGAACTGAACACTCTGCTTTGGGAAGGGAGCCACCAACTGAAGTCACTCTCATTCCTAGTTCAGGCTCCTCCTGCCTGATTCCAACATGTCATCCATTTGTCACCCCCTCCCTGTGGGGGGGATTGTATTCCCAGCACTCACTGTTGGTTAATGGATGTCCCTCTTCAGCACTGTTTTCTGTTGGGCTCACCAACCACTGTCTTCAGCATGACTGGTTAGTCATGGTAGCACATTTTTTTGTGCTCCACTGGGTTCAGGTTACTCTGGCCAGTCATTGGGATGGTGCAAATTTAGGTGGCTGGAGAGTACTGTGGCCACTATTCTTAGCTTCTTCAATGATAACCCTAGGATTGTGTGTTTGACCAGTTCTTTTGCCTTTAGCTTCTTCCTAGTTCGAGAGGATCCATCTCCCTTTGTCTGGACCTCTCCAGGACATTTTATTACATCATGAGTTGTCTCTCTCAGGGGAGGCTCTGTATCCTGCTGCCTGTCAATCCACCATGTTTTTCCTTCTTCAATCCATAGTTTTAAACCAAGAGATTGATTACCTCTATGGTTATTCACTGACTTGGAGGTGGCTTGGAAGACATTTCTGGGGCTTGAAATGTTCTCAATATTGTGTGGTGGATAATTTGACCATTGTGTAGCTTCACAAATATCCATGAGACTAGTCATTAAGATTAAGATGTGTTTATACTCACACACCCACACACACATAGCAAAATATTATTGGCAGTTACTATAAGTTCATTTCTCTTTGGGTCATTATTCCCTTTATTGGCAGCATCTGTCTTTAGTCTTCAATTTCCTGGCTTCAGATTCACTAAATCCCAAAGAGTTCCATGCCAACAGTGTGTTGGAACATCACTGCAGTGCACAAATGCAACATGTATTAAAGAGGACATTAGATTCTAGGTTTCTCAGTGAAGTCTACTATTGTAGTCATGGGTTATACAGATAACAATTAGAATAAGGACATGGAGTTTACAATATTAATTTTATGATGTCACCAAAGCTTAACACAAGAAAATGGAGGAAATCTATTGAAATTACTAAAGCCAGACTATTCAGCCAATGGACTGAATCCCACAGCAATGTCCCTTGAGTCTAGATAAAGACTCAGTGCTCATGACAATGCCTCCCACGAGTCCAACTGGAAGTCTAGAATCCACAAGATAGACTCATGCCAGTCTCTGTTGGAGATCCGTGCTGGGAAGGCCCAAAGGTCAGTGCTGGAAGCCAGAAAGTCTATGCCAGCAGGGTGAAGGAGCTGTGCTGGTAGGTTGAGGATTCTGCACTGGAGCCAAGAAGTCACATTCACAGAAACTCCAGGGCTGTCCTAAAAAGCACCACAGCCATCCTCAGTGACATGGAGGCCCCCAGCTCCTCCTCCAACAAGCACATTTGAATACATGTCAGGAAGCCTGTGTGATGAGTTCATCCTGGAGACCAAGCAGCACACGTCTTCCCCTCCATAACCAGGAAGCAATGCTTGATGTGAAGACCAGAGCTTCTCCAGGAGAACCAATGACTCAAACAGCAACTTGTATGAGAACCCACAACACTTCAATATCTTAATGCAACTAATGAGAATAACTTCTCCTTCTCCAGGTCTCCATTTATACAGGCAACTTTCCTCAGGTGAAACATCTATGCCTAGCACCCTACTGATGTAATCCAGCTGGCATTAAGTTGAACACCAGTTTTCAATCCATAGCATGTGCTAAACATTTTAAAACTACAGGATAGATTAAAACCTTGCAAGAGTGAATATTTTTAAAAATGAGGCATGGGATGTTAGATCCTGGCTCTACTGTTCCCTTCAGCTGATGATCAACGAGGCACTTGGCAAGTTTGAGTTGCCTTATCTCAACAGACAGTTATATGCACTAACGCACTGTAGTAAGAAAACCCAACCATAACTCCAGATCAGTCACTTGTCTGTGACAGTGTGGGAACCTGTTGCTTCCCAAAAGGACATGTCTGATGTGGAAGTTTCCATACAAAAAGGTGGAAGTGTTGCAGAATTTAAGATTCAGGCAAGACCATGGGAGAAGCAGGACTAACTAGTGGAAGCTGGCTCAGGGGGCTTATATTCAAAATGGCTGAGTGAAGAGCAAAGAAAAAATCTCCTGTTTTACCCATTTGGTCTGGAGGTAGGATTTTGGTCCCTCTAAAGGCATGAAACTGTGGGAGGGCAAGAGAACAGAAGAAAACCATGGGCAGTTTCTTAAAGTTTTAGAGACTTGCAACATATCTTGGTGATCTTGCTAAGGCAAAACAGAAAGTTCTGGGAACAGGATATTATCAAACTTTGCTTGGAGGAAAAATTACTGCTTAATCCTATTTAGAAGAACAACTACTGAAGGGAGAGGTTTCAGAAAGCTTGAATTTCTATTTTTAAGTCCTGCTTTAGAGGATCTCATGTTTACTATTGGATAATTATTGGATAATAATAAAATAATTTTAATGTAGCAATAGAGTAGGAGAAATCTGTACCATCGTCATAAATCCTGGCTGACCTTAACAGGCAAGTCTCTAAGGTCCAAAGATTTAGCTCAAAGGCATAAGTGCCTTCCTAGAATGCATGAGATCATGAGATTGTGATTTCAATGTCCCTACACAAACAAGAAAATTAGGGTTTTTAAGACACTGGGTATATTCTTCAACTTTCCTCCTAAATAAGTCTCCCTTTATATATGTGGACTAGTCAATATATTTTATTCAAGTATGGCATAAGGAATGGACAGCACATAACCAACTAATCCAGGAGTTTTCTTCATGAGATCCACCTAATGAGAATCCATTTCTCTTAAATCAATAGGGGATATTTAGGAACATGTCAGTTTAAACAGATTGTTTTGCAGAACAGGCTGTTCAAGGTTAAACTGGTGGCATGTGGCTGTTCTGGAAAAGAGCAGATACACAGTGTTCTGAGGTCAGGATCACCAAAGCTGAGGCTACCAAGCACATGGGATGCTCACACCCCTTTTCCAGAGCAATACGGTCACCAACCTCAGAAATGTGACCATCTTCTTCATTGGTGAAATTTATGCTTGGAGAAGTTTTGAACTGACTCCCAAGTTCCTGCTTAGTTCTCTCACTTGCCTTAGTATCCACTTCTTTGTTTGAAAAATCAAATAATTTGGGCCATCCAGAGAAGTTCTCTGTTTCAACCCCCAGGGAATCTCAAATAGTGTTATAGATTTTTTTTATCTCCATGAGGAACTCAAAAATCATAACATTTGCCTCTTTCATTTAAGCCAGCCACACTGGGACTGTGCCAAGTCCACAATAGTCTGCATAAACTTTTCTCAACAAGTAGGCATGGACTTTGGCCTTGGAACTGAAAAGGGCTTGGGAAAGAGATGGATAGGGAAGTGGGATGTGTAGATGCCTGGGCCCTCCTGACGCTTCAGTTATTTATTACCAAGTGTCACCTCTATCCATGGTGAATGGCCCCAGTAAGACACTGATTGGATCCACTTGGGATCCCCCTTGGAATGAATCAGGCAGAGAATCTCAATTAACCAGTGTGTTCCTGAATAATGAATGATTTTCAGTAGTGTTAACGGTAGTCTTATTACCAAGTCTGCTAAAATATGCACAACATAAAATTATAATTCCAGTCATTATTAAGCATATGTTACAGGCCCAGTGATTTATCTCATCAGCATAAGTGCCGGCCTGGCAAGTGCGAGGTGTTGAGTTCAATCCGTGCTGCAAAAACATAACAAATAGCTGGATTGAATGGAACTTCAAATCCTAGATTTTTGAGGAATCTCCATACTCTTACAAGTATTTCTACATGATTAACATTTATGCAATTACAAAGCCTGTCACGAGAAATACTAAATTTTGAGTCAGATTCCATCTTCACTCTGATATGTTTGACCTTGAAATGAGATTATGAAACAACACTTAAAAATGGCTGTGGAGGTAGCATTTCCTTTGCCCTATCACTGATAAATTTTTTTTCATAGAAATTGATCTCAATTCTTCCTGACTTTTGGTTATTCTCAGTGCCTTGTGTCTTTTAATCTGTTATATTGTGATCACTTTTGAAAGGCCACTGCAATCTGAAGACTTGTTTTCTGTGGGCAGCTATCTCAGGCAGGCTGACCCAACCAGATATGCCTCTACTTGCTGGCCACCCCCACTGGAAGGCTTGTTTGCTCTGGCCAGCAAGCACAAGAAGCTAGACACAAACAGATTCATCTCTTCTTGCTGGCCACTTTTGTCCAAAAAATTGCTTTCTGTGGGCAGCCAGCATGTGCAGGGAGGCACCACCAAATGCACCACTGCTTGCTGGCTGCAAACATCAGAAGGCAACCAGTATGGGCAATGATATGTGCCTGCATGCCACCTTTGTAGACCCTTGCTTCCTTAGGGCAACCAATGCCCAATGGAAGAATCCAAGAAACACACACCTGTGTGCCCAACATCATCAATTGAGTCTAGGTTAGACAGGCCAGCTGAGAGAAGAATCAGCTCCACCACACACCCTTGAATCTCAGGGAGGCCCCAGGGTAGCTGCATCCATCTGGAGATGCCCAGCTTATGCCCTGCTACATGCCTCAGTACCAGTGGTCAGAGAAACCCAGGTAATTGTCCATTTCCATCAACCACAAAAGGAGAGCCAACATGTGAAGTGCCTGGGACCCCAAAAGCAGAATTTTTGTAGGGAACAATGGGAATGTCAAGAGGAAGGATCAAAACACAATCTCAGACATACAACCCACACCAAAGAACTCTGGAAAATAGTCATGGAAGAAATTGGAAGGTACACACCCAAAAGCTCTGAGAGGATAGCCAATAAACTAAAGAAACAACTTCATGAGACTGTAAAGGTAATCAGATCATAAATAATGCTTCCAGTAAAAGAAGAAATCACAAGCATAATGACAGAATTGCTAGACTTCCAGGAAGATGGTGGAATAGTAAGCAGCAGAGAAAACAGCATCTCTGATAAAACCAATCCAGATGCGGGAATATAGCATTGTGGGCAGACAAGAAGGAAGGAAGTGGGTCCCCTCTACCCAGGGAAAACCTAAAGTGAGAAGTGAAGCCCACAGAGAGAGTAAAAAAGAAAAAACTTAAATGGAGAAGAAGGTGGTAGCTCTTGGTGCATTCACCTGGATCCAGACCTACCATATGAAAGGAGTTGTTGAAACCTGGGGATGTACAGTCAGAGTGATGGTAGCTGGAAAGCATGAAGCAATCTGCAAAGAGACACAGTGGCAAGGAAGAGTGGTGGATGAGAAGAACTTCTACAGTTGCTAGTGAATATAGAGGACTGTGTCCTCCTGCAGGAGATGGCAATTTTCTGGGAATCATTTTAGAGTCAGGCAGGATGCATCCGGATCCATAACTATAGCTGGCTTCCTCCAGAGACACCTAGCTGGTAGCAGACTGGTGGAAATTGATTGACCTTAGTCAAACCTCTTGCACATATCATCAGTGGTTGCTGAGGTTTCTCTAAATCTATGCTTAACCAGATTAGCCTACATGTGGAAGCCAGTCCCACCCTATTTAGTGGAGCCTTCCTGCTATTAACCAGCTTGGAAGTGAGGTGACAGCCTACCTTACCCCTGAATGCACTTTAACAGCCTCAGTCAGCCAAAGCAGGCTGGGAAAAGCAGAATATAGCCCTATACCAACACAACCTGTAGTCACTATCAGATATTCATAGCCAGCACTGGCTAGAAAAATCAAAGTCTCGCTTCAGAGAAATTGTAGCCAACATAAGAAGTGCTTGAGACCCCATTACCATTTGTCAGGGAGAAACAAGGAATATGACAAGAGGAAGAATTGAAAGTCAGTCCCTGTCCTGAAACTCTGGCATTTCTCTTCCAGGAGATGTAAACATGAAGAGATTGGGAGTCACACACCTAAAGTTTATGAATTAATGGCAACGGAAGTAAAGAAACAACTCCATGAGGATATTAAAGACATTAGAACAGAAATACTATCTCAAGGAAAAGAAGAAATGAAAAACGTAATAAAAGAATTGCTAAAAACCTCTAAAGAAGACATAGATGGGAGAATAGAGGAGCATAGAAAAAGGAGGGAAACCTTGAATGAAGAATATGAAAAACACAGATTCAAAGAGATTTTAAGGAAATTAAAAACTCCATTGAAACTGGCAAAACCACTTGAAAGAACCTAAAAGTAGATTTTCAAACCTTGAAGACAGGTTTGCAGCTTGCCACTGCAAAAAGAAAGCTCTCTTAAAAATCATAAGGCACTAGCAAGTAACAACCCAATGGTTACAAGATGAAGAAAAGAAGCATAATTTAAGAATAATAAATGTGAGTGAAAAAGCAGGTGTCAACACAAATGAAACACAAAGTCTATTTACAGACACAACTTCAGGAAAATTCTAAGCATAGGAAAAGAAAATGATATTCAGATAAATGAGGCATACAGGACTTCAGCCAACCATAA
>PVLA01019626.1:0-11884 GCA_004027455.1 Hydrochoerus hydrochaeris
TTTCAGATTGAAGAGATCTCTAAAGCCCTCCCCGAGTGTTCATGTTTTGTGCATCATCTTCCTGCCACCCGTTCTTCGCCAGCCATGAAACCGGTGAAGGTGACCAAAAAAGGAATGTCAAACCCAGCTCCATCTCTAGGAGGCTGAGACAGGTGATTGCAAGTTGGAGCCTAGGGCAGCTTGATGAGACAGAGTAAAAACTAGAAATGGACAGAGGAAGCACGTCACTGCAGAGGCCCTGGGTTTAAGCCCCAGCACCACTCACGCATGCACACACGCACACACACGCGTGCACACACACACACACAGAGGCCATGACAAAGCCAGGGTCCTGCAGTGATAGGCTGTGGAGGGGAGCGCCGTGGAGACACTTGCAGAGGTCAGAGAGGCAGCTGCTCGCCCAGACCACAGGTCTGAGGCCAGAGAGCCCGTTCTCTCAGAGTGTGAGACGAACCAGGGCTGCAGCTCCAGCCCGGAGGCCAAGAGCACCGGGCTCAGGGAAGCATCCCGAAGGAGCCAGTCCAGCTGTCCTTGCTGCAGCCTGCATAAATCAGGAAGCTAAACAAGCTCCACAGGAAGCAGCATCTCCCTGTACGTGCTCCCCAGGCCCCTGAAGTCTCCTCCTCCATGGTCTAAGACCCCATCTCAGGCACCCAGGGGCGCCCCATGCCCAGCAGAGCCAGCGGGAGGACTCGGGCGCTGCCTCAGCTCTTCTCAGGTTCCACCTCCTCAAGGCTGCGACTGTGCCTCAAGTCGTGGCTGCAGCTGGCAGCCCCAGCTTCGCTTCCTCTCTGTCCCTCCTCCTGTCCCCTGGAGGTTTCTGAATGTGGGCACACATCAGTCCAGCCCGCAGAATGAGCGGGTCAGGGCTCTGTCCTCTGGGTGAGCCCATGGGAAGGAGGGCAAGACAAGCGGACCGTGTTTTTCTGTCTAGGACCAAACAGCCAAGAGCCAGCCTTGCAGGCCTGGTGGCAGCTTCCCAGCTCCACTCTCATTGCCAAGGAGCCACTGTAAACAGTGCAGAGGTGGATGGCTGTGGCTGGGCTTCCGCTAACAAAAAGAGGGCAGACTTCACCCTAAGGCCAGTTTGCCCACTCTTGACATAGGCAGCGGGGAGCTATGGATGGCTCTTGGCTCTTTCTGAGGAAGGGAAGATGATTGTGGTGGCTGAAGATTGCTGAGATGGTTGTGTCCTTTGTGTTGGCGCTCAGATGGCTTTTGGACTTTGTACTCCTGAGGACACAGTGCTTTTTCCAAGGTAATGCAGTATCTGCCACGTTTCCACAAATCAAGATGCTTAGCACTCTAGGACCACCCAAGGGAAGGAGCATTTATTGAGCTAATTTGTAAATTAAATAGCGATGTGTAAAGGCTTTGAAGGGCTCCAGGCTTGGACCCACCTAGCAGCGAGGCACCTGGCTGGGTGGAGAACAGGCGTCTCTGGCACTCTTAGCATCCGCTTTGATTAAAGATGGAGCAGAGTGATAGCTGCCTGGGCGTGGGCTCCGCGGATGACAGTGACTGTCTCCATCTCTCTCTTGCTCTTCTGGTCCATGTGCACAAGAATCTCATCAACACTGACATGGACATGGGTCAGTCTTTCTCTCTGTCTCCACCTCCACTCCATGTCATCGCCTTAGGATTTGAGCAATTTAGCAAAAATGCACTCGGCACAAATGAATGGACATGAGGCAGGCAGTGGGTGGGTCATAACGCCCCCCCACACCACCACTACCAGGTACAGGTGGGAGAGGCCTGTTTCCTGCCTTCTGAATTCTCAAGGACAGAGACCACACTCTCTATGTAGTACAGTCAACCTAACTTTGACATTGTCATGGTTAGAAATCCATATGTGAAAAGAATGTTTGGTGGTCATATTGGGGATTAAGTTGAGGATCTGGTATACACCGAGCAGGCACTCTACCAAGCCCCCCTAGACACCCACACACGTGAAAAGTCTCTTAATGTTCTGGAGAGAACATTCGTGAAAGAAAGGAGTTCACACATGGACAGGAGTCAAACACATGCAAAAGTTTTATTCATATTTAGTTTCCACTTGTGAATAATGCCGCAGACTCATGAGTCTGAGGTTAGCGGAGTTAATCTTGAGTGCCTGAAATTAGTTAATTCATTGTTCCCCATTGCAGACAACTTTTGATCCAACCACCAGAAGTTTTGTTGAAACACTGAGGGCAGAAATTTCAACTCTTGCATTTTTAGGCACAAAAACTGGGTGTTGGCTAAGTAACCCCTGATTATGTCAATGAATCTGAGTTTGCTGGAGGGGTGCTCTGCACTGGCAACCCATTATTTTCCAAAGTAAATCTGAGGGGCTCGACACAGGGCTTAGGGTGTATGGTGGATACCCAAGATGCAGGGTGGTCCTGTCATTGTAGAAAGAAGCCGGGACAGTTGACACTAATCCTTTCCTCTGGGGCCCCACTTCCACCTTTGGTCTCCCTGAAACCTCCCTGTGCCCTGGAGGAGGTAATTTGGTACTAGAGCCCTGGGAGCAGCTTCTACCCTGATGACTTCTTCCTATTGTCAGCAGATATCCAGTTGCTCTTGGGGAGACACTGGGAACACCCAAAGGTACAGCCAATACCTCCCTCACTGCCAGGGAGTCGCCCTTGGAGAGGCATTTGTCCTGAGGGGAGGATAGCTGTGGACATGTGTATGATGGCCTGGAAACCACTGATTGGCCTGGCCTCAGGTAAGGTGGCTGTCCTAGTTGAAACATATTAATCTCTCCCCTCTCTTGCAGTCCATTGGCCCCCGGGCCCTGTCCTAGCCTGATACTACTTTTGTCTCTGACAGTGGGCAGTACTGCGTACTCCTCCCAGGTTTTTCATTCAGGCCTCTTGGGCCTTTCCTCCTCTTCTGGGCTCCTACAAAGCCTAGCTTCCTCGCTCAGAGGGCAGAACAGGCCTGAACAGGCCTGCAGCAAATCTGAAGCATGAAGACACATTTTTCTTCCCAAAAGTACACTGTTGATCAATCCAGAGCCCTAGGCAATTACCCAAGTGGCCTCCAAAGCTTCCAGGTTCTCCCATCCATGTAGCCAGCTTGATCCTTCAACTGGAGCATCCTTACATATGAAGGGATCTCTGACACCCCTGACTTCACATCCAGGCTCTCAGGAGGACTGTGGCCTTGGAGATGTTGTTTAACTTGTCAGAGCCTCAGGTTTTGCTGGTGTAAAATTAGAAACGTTTTACCTGCAGGTTTGCATTCACTTACTTCGCAGAGGAAGCTGCTGCTCTTGCTGTATTGGCCCCATCACCACTGTCCTCATGGACCTTCCCCACTCCGGTCCTCATTCTCGGGGGATGGAGGGGTGTCTGTGCCAGGGCTTTGGAGCACGAGTTTCCAACCAAGGTCTGCAACTGTCTCTCATGGTGCTCACAAGTTTCCTCAGTGGGGAGAGAGCCAGAGCTTCACACTCATCTCTTTCCAATGTTGTGGGCCTTCCCAAGGCCTCATTTGAAGGAAAGGATTCCTCGGCTTTGTTCACTGCGAATGGAGCTATTCCAGAAGCCTCTTGAGAGTTCATTTCTTTCTCCAGCAAGGCTGGCTTGTGTGACTGTTGGCAATGGGATGGATGCTTCTCCAGCCAGCATAGGGACACTCCACCTTAAGGGCCAGGGACAGAGAGATGGGGCCAAGTGACCTGTGTGTGTGGAGGGGAGACTGTTATGCCCCTGATTCAAAGGAACTCAAAATTAAATCTGTTTAACTGCAAAAAAAATCCCTTCAGCAGATGGATCTGTGGGCTGCTAGCCTCTTTTAAATTGCCCTTGATAAACATGAATGCTTACCCAGCTTCCTGTCTGAGGGACACAGCTGAAGTGAACATCTTTTGAGCTATAGCTTGCCAGTCACAGCAGCAGGGTAGGAAGAGATAGGCAGAGTCCCTTGCTCTGGGACTCAACCTCCCTACTGGACATAAGTACCCAGGTGCGGAGGCTGAGAGGCAGCGCTGCCTGCCACACAGATCCAGGGACTGGAGAAAAGGGCTTGGAAGGGTGTGGCACAGCTGTATTGCAATCCCAAGCCAGCCAAGGGCAATGGGGGTTCAAGCAGCATGAGCCCCTGTGGCAGAATCCAGGAGCACAGTGTGGAAGGACCCAGGATCAGCCACTATTTGAAAGTGCAGGCAGAGTGCAGTCAGCTTCCAAAAGATCTCTCACTACACAGTAGGACTCCAGACACTGGACAATAGTTCAGGAGGTCAGGCATGAGACAAGAGTTAGCTAGATGAAGGCTCTGATTTCAGGAAAGCTCAACATGAGGCCAGAGGCATGCCAGTCATAAACTGGGGTACAAGGACTCGCTCCAGTTTAGGAAAAAAGTGAGAGATGTTGCATCTCACATAACTGCACAAGGAACTCCTGAGTCTAAGATTGGTCCTAAGGCCAAGGCTGAGCCTGCAGGGGGGTGGCCCAAAGGTCCAGCTATGGATACATCTGATGCAAGGGTTGGGAATATGGCTTTTTTAAAGCCATGAAATTTTCTTGTGTTCCAAATTATCTGCTAATCCTAGTGGACCAGCCCTGAACCTTAAGTGAGTTGCATGGGAATCCAAGCAAAAAATTCCAGGGAGCCTAACTCTAACCTGTGCTGAACACTGACCTTTGCCAGATTTGGAGATAAACTCTCTCAGATCTTGTTGCATTTGACATAAAGTTCAGGTTCACTTTCCACCTCACATGTCCAGTAAGGAGGTTGAAGGACTTCTTTGAGGTTTCTTGAACAGTCAAAGACCTTGCCCTCCTTTTGGCTTTTCTTGCTCTTTCCCCTGGGTGGAAAGATCTAGCTCATCTCCTTTCATTCTTCAGAGCTCAGCCTCAACTTCACCTCCTCAAAGAACCATCTCTCACTGCTCTTCTCAAACCAGATTCTCTTTGAACTTCTCCATCAAATTGTCCAGGCCACGCCCTTTATAAGTCAAAGGTGCTGAGGTGCTGCCTGCTCAATTTTTTTCTTTGTGTGTCATCTGTCTCTGCTCAACTTTATAAGAGCCTCAGCCCATCTGTCTCATTCATTCTTGTGTCCCTGGAACCCACCTAGGCTGTGGCACATAGCAGCACTTGGTAACTTTAGTCAAGTAAGTGCAGGAAACCGTTCGGCAGGTTCCCAGATGATCATTTTCCTTCTCCGCATCACTTCTGTGTTGTGCTGGGCCCATCCTGACCTGGTTCAGGTGGAACCTGAGGATGCTAAATCCCGGGATCCACAGCATTGTGGCCATGTGATCTATGGGTTTGCTATATTATTAGAATACACAGTTGACTGAGACAACCTCATGTGCCCAGATAGGCTGACAAAATCAAGCCGCGGGGACTCAGTCTGAGCAAACTGCAGGGACAAATGCTTTCTCTCGTGGTTACTTTCCAAGGAAGCTTCCCCTGCCCACTCTCTGATGGCACTGTGGCCCCTTCTGTAAACAGCACACAGTGAGTCCCACCATCGAGGGCCACATCTGTCATCTAAAGCCAGAGGGAGACTCACGAAAGTCACAGGGAGGTGGATGAGGGCGACGCTTGCCATAAAAGGGCATCTGCCAAGCTACTCCCTCTGCGGTTAGAGAGAGCTCAGGGGCAGCCTTAGACTTCCTGTTCTTTGATCTGGGAAGTCTCTAGAATCCCCTCAAGGCTGACAGTAGCCTTCTGTAGTCCAGAGGAAGGCACTGTGTGTTAGCCTGGGTCACTGTCAGCGCCGGCTGGGCAGGGCCACCAGTACCCAGGAAGGTGGCTCGGTCAGAGTGGAGGGCCTTCTGTCCTGGCTTGCTGGCTCATTAGCATTTGCTGCTCATTTTTATGATGTGTTACTTAGCTTGTAAATTGTCCGCCTGTCCCATTAGCCTGGGCGAAGCCTCCAGGCCATATGCTGGGCACTTGTGCCTCTGATTACACCAGATAACGATGCCATTAGTATCCCGCTGACCTGCAGCACAGCAAGTTCAGATGCTTCCCAGGCTGGGAGTGGGCAACAGGACCCAGGCCCTGACTCACAAGCTACGCAGGAATCCTGGAAACCCCACTTTGGAGGCAGCCAGTGTGTCCTGGAAAGCTGTTAACACGGGCCTTGGGGGAAATCCCTGTGGCTCCCTGGGGGCTGTCTGTGAGTCACAGCACATCTTCAAGGCACCTGGATGGCACTGCTCCGAGAATTCAAGGGCCTCTTGACCAGCTGTGGACAGATGGGTCCTACTAAAGAGTGTGGCAAGAGGACCACACCACCATGGCCATTTCTCAAAGCAACTTACAGAATCCTAGACTCAGGCTTCTCTAGGAAAATGCAAGTGATGAGCTCCCAAAGTCACCAGCATTCTCAGAGGACCTGTTCTCTAAGTCAGGCTTTTAACTGCACTTTGCTTCTCTGCTCTGCCTTTGCCTAAATGGGGACTTCCAGCAACTCAACCATTTGCCTCCTAGTAGGAGCCTTTATGGGCCTAATGCTGGGTGTGGAACCCTCCTCTCCCAGGAGACCCAGTTCTGTCATCATTACTGTCAAGGTCAGTCCCAAAGGAATGGAGCAACAAACCCAAAGCAGATCATGACATTGACTGTGTTCCTTCTTGCTTCCATGGGAGTGTACACTTTATCCACACATGCCTTGAGCATTCTAGGCAACCACTCTAGCCCTGATAGGCCTGTCATTCCTGATTTTGAGTATTCAGCTTTGGTTAAAAGGGAATCCATTTGAAATCTTTCCTCCTTGTTTCTCCCTGTTCCCCTCATAGGAGAACTCGATTCTCAGAATTTCCCTTTCCTTACTTGAGACTGACATCTGGTCACCTGCACCCTCTTTTCTTGTAGTGTTCCCCATGCTGTTTGCTGATTTTTAGCCTAGGCTAAATCTTACAGTATTGGATTGGAATCTTAGGTAGTAACATGAAAGCAGGACTTTGCCTATTTCAGGGTAATGTGTATATATTTTGAAGAGGTTTGTTGGTGTCCATGAGAGTTCTCTAAGTTCTCAGGGGGAAGAAAGATAAGAGGATGAAGAAAATAAAGATAGAGATGGAAAGCTGGGGTCCGGTGGAGCCCTTCCTCCGGGTGGGAGAAAGAGACTGCCCAACCACTGCGATGCGTTTATTTTGCATACTTGTACCACGGCCTTCTGCTTCTTACACCCTGTTCTCAGGGCTGGATCACCTGTTCGCCTCCAGCACTCCATGCCCTCGGGGCGTTTCTCAGGCACTCTGTGCCCTTGGGGCACTCCTGTTCAGGCTCTGGTGCTCTCAGAGTGTGTGTGAGCGATCACTAGAGCAATCCTTAGTTCAGTGGCTCCCAGCAGAGGTTATCACTACCAAGGTAATTAGCAGAGCTATCACTCATGTTGTTACCATTTGTATGCATGTGGGGCGGGGAGAACATTTACATCTACCTTTCTACCATAGAGTTTTTGTCTTATGGCTTTTAATATATACACAAGAAATAGATTTAGAAACAAACATAACTCTCTGTGTGTGCATGAAGATATAGTTTAGATTCATACAAAAACTTCCTACAACAATAATATCCCAGCAGTAATGAGCACACCTAGTACCCCAACCTTGATTCCTAGGTGTCATTTTCCATTCAAAGGCATCAGGAATGCTTGGAGAACTGGTTGATCCCAGGACCAGGAGGCAAAAATGCAACATGAGCCAGGAGCACTTGGGAGTACCAGAAAATAAGGATATTTTTGCAAAAGGATGGGAACATATGAAAAGGATACAGGAACCAACTGAAGGGAGTGCCCTCTGGCCAAAGCTGGAACAATGTGAGCAGACAAATAAGGATACTTTGCATTTTAGTTCATAGAATAAAATAAACATCCATGCATTCATACTGCAGGAAATAGGTTCTGGCTGTCACGTCTCCTTTAGCTTTTCAGATGGGGCCCAGGCAGCTGTTGGCATCTTGGTTATTTTTCTTATTTCATTATTTATTTGTTTGTTTATTATTTGAGGCTCTCATGGTAAACATTGTTCTCTCCTTTTGTAAAAAAATTCTTTTGGTCCTTTGAGATAGCGTCTCACTCAATAATCTAGGCTGTGCTGGAATTGGCTATCTTTCTGCCTCAGCCTCCTGAGATTTGGAAGGAAAGATGCGTACTACCATAGCCAGATCCTTTGTCCACCTTCCATGCCTCTTGGTAGTGTGGTTGTCCTCTCTTGAACTGGAACTTTCCACTCCTCCCCATCCCAGCCCAATGCTCAGTTCCACCTCCCAGGTCACTCAGGAAGAAGCCCAGAGCAGCCTCCTTGCTTCTCTTGCACCAGAACCCATGGTTTGCAAACTCAAAGGGTGATGGCTGATAAAAACTCAGGAAATGACAAGTTTTAACTGGCCCTGAGCCCCTAGTGTGGGGTTTGGACTCTTGGAACGCACCCCCCTGGGGGCATTCCTTTGGAGCAAGTAAGCCTAGCATACAGGAACCAGGGAATTCTTTTGCCAGCTACTAACATAGGCAAGAGTGAAAAGGCCAGCAGACATGTGTCAGAAGCCAGCAAGTCATTTGAAAATACTGGGGACCTCACTTTATTTTACAAATTTTCACACAGCATTACTATTTTACAGCAAACAGAGACCTTTTACAACACCTGTGCTAGGGCCCACTCCACAGTACTAGTAATAGATGGCATCAGAGTGTGAATTATTGCTGATAACCACAGTAACCCCTGACAAACTGAGATTACACCAAGATTCCCCTCGCAGGCACCACAGAGGGGCAACTGAACTCTGGGATCAGCGGACCTGAGATAAAACCTCACTAAGCTACTTGTGGACTAACAGAACTCTCACCCTCTGTAAGGCTTGGATTCTTTAGCTGCAATGTGAGTTTCTAAAACTTTCTATGTAGGGCAATTAGTACAACAGAACCCAGCATAGGGGTGGGCTCAGGTGCAGGACAGGGGCTCAGGAGGCAGTTTTGCTGTGGTCACACTGTCACCAGATGGGTCCTCAGAGGAGAGGTAGGGATTTCACAGTACCCATAGCAGGATGTAGGTTCACTGTTGCTGAAAAGACTTGCAGAATGCATGAAAGAAAAGCATAGAAAGGATTTTTAGAATTTCACACTTACAGGGGAGCCCAGGAGCTTATACAGTGAAATAGATGCATTATGGTTTGAGTTTGGGGGTTTCTATGTGGTCTTGGCCATGTCCTTCAGATAGCTGGTCTAGGATTTGTGTTCCTACTGCCCATCAGGTTACCTGTTGAGTGAGCTAGGTTAGAATGCATGCCACGTATGTATGCTTGAAATTTGGAGATATGATGTCTACTGCTTCCTTGAGGATTGGGAGTCTGTGGAATTTGTGGATCTGTAGTATTAGAGGAAAAGTGCAAGTTCACTTTACAAGAGAAAAGCACAGACGTAATTTGCAGGCTTAGAGATTTTTTGGAATGAGTTTCCTAGAAAAGAAAAAGGTACTGGTAATTTCGATTGCATTCTGAACCTGCAGTTTTCTTAAAAGTACAGTCTTAATGTTATGATTTTCCTTATTGCTCTTCTACCCATCTTTATTTCTTTTCTCCTGTCTGCAGTCAGCACAGGCCATTTCTGATAGAAGTGGCTCCAATGAGGTGGCCACTCTGTACATTCTTGGTAGTGTTGGTAGCAAAGCAGGAGGTACCCAGCCTCCTGGCTCATGATCTTGCCCACCTGCCCATTGGCCTTGTAGCCTGCATTTGTCTTTGGCCATCCATATTGGGAAGCCAAGAAAACATTATCATTTCTCAACAGGAAGAAACCTGAGTTCCTGGTTAGCAAGTCCCAAAGCCCACAGCAGGAGGAAGGAAAAGATTCCTCTCATTTTCTCCAGATCCTGCCTGCTGGCAGAGTTGTGGGCCAGGGCCGTGTGCTCTGCATTCTGTTGGGCTTCTAGAGACATCAGTGGTCTCACCTCGAAGGGAACTCTGACCCTTAGGGAAGTGCTGTTTCCCATCACCCATCCCCACCACCTGAAGGCAGGGAGGTCCAAAGAAGGATGGCAAAGATGGCCAAACACCCTCACCCAAGGCCTCCACTCACCTTCACACTCTTTTTGTAGCATCCTCTGCATTCACAGGACATCAACTCAAAGGGTCCCTGTTGACACGTGAGCCTTCCATGCTCCGGGGCATCCTCACCCTCCAGCCCTTGACATCCTTGGGTAGGAAGTGCCAGTGGGAGGTGCCCTACTTTGCCATGCTTCTTACCCTCCCTGTCCTGTTTATCTGAAACTCATTTCATTTGCAAAGGAATAATCACTCCTGTTTTGTGGGGAGCCCAGACTCCCCAAACAAGGAGACTACATCCTGCCAGGCTTCCCTTCCCTTCCCAGCCATGCAGGGGAGGGGCCATCCTAACTGCATGCAAATAGCCTAGCTTTTCTCACCAGCAGCCAGAAAGCTCCCTGTTCAGTTCAGTGTGCATTAGTCCTGCAGTTCAGTCACTCTCCCTGCAGGGAGTGGAGGAGGAGCAGGTGGTGTGCAGCTTTGAACTCAGGCCACATGCCCCAAGGGCGAGGGAAGGTATAGTTTGGTCTAAACAAAGGAGTGGGGAAAAAGTCCTTTTTCTGTAAGTTTTACATTGGCCAGGTGCCAGGCAGAGAGAGCAAAGGGACAGAAACTGCTGTGGAAGGCTATTGAGAGCCTCTGTCATTCAGTGGCAAAGCTTTCAGCTCCTAAGATCGTGCCCAGAGGCTGTTTTCCAGGTGGGAAAGAAAGGAGCCTTTCAACCTCTCCCATCTGGCCTGTGCTGCAGTTTTGCTGAGCAGCATTTTGGAGTTTCCTCTTAGAGTGATTGGTTCACGCTGTCCAGATGTGCACAGTGAGATAGTTTTGTGTTTTAGCTGTCCAGATGTGCACAGATAGGAAAGTGAACTTTGGTGGAGATGCAGGCCAGTCTCTGCAGTCCCTGGAATCCAGAGAAGCCACAATACTGTCCTTCTGTAGGAATTGCAAGGCTGGGAACTGTAAAAAAGCTCATGAGTCACCCAGTTTACCCTTCTTATTTCAGCTGAAGCCACTGAAACTCAAAGGATTGTGACATGCTCATGGCTGATTGATCCCCTATCGCTGGGAGTAGACATCAGCCCTACTGGAATTCTGGGACCTGTACCTTTATACCCAAATTTGCATGACTGCAGACCCCTGGCTGTCTTTCAGACACTCTGGGACACATTGTAAACTAACAGAAAAGGATTCCAAGCTTGTTGTGGTACAAGGTCAGGCAAGAGAATAAGAACAAACAATAAATATTTTAAAAGAATATATTATAGTTGCTTAGAAGGTAAGAAATACTGTCAGGAAGGAAGAAGAACAGAAGAGGAAAGGAGTGAATAGAAAGAGAAAGTAAAATAGTCTAGATTTTAGGGGGGGCTGACTATATTGGTTTTCCATTGCCTTTGACAGGATACCAGAAAACACAGTGGCTTAAACCAGTAAGCACTTATGCACTTTTTTAGTGAGCTAAGAATGTGAGAGTGGCTTTGCTGAGTAATCCCAGCTCAGGGTGTCTTACGAGGTCACAGTCAAGACATTATCCAGGGTTGTCATCTGAGGGCTGGGGCTGGAGGTTTCTCCCCCAAGATGGTGCACTCACATGGCTGTTGGCAGAAGGACGCATTTCCTTGCCATATGTGGCTACTTGCAAGTACTGACATCACGGCAGCTGGCTTCCCCCAGGACTGCTGCTGGAGCAGTGGGTGGGGATGACTCTCATGATTTCACTTTGGAAAGGCCAGAATACCTAGCCTTGAAAGGGGTGAAGAAATGAGCCACAGGTAGCTGAGAGGGAGTGAGCAAGGAGGACAGATGGCTAGAGCAGAAAAGCAGAAGAAAGAACAAAAGAGGAAGTGGCCAGACAAGAGTGGAGAGTGGGAGTGTGTAGGTCCAGGCAGGCCAGGAGA
>PVLA01019627.1:0-11891 GCA_004027455.1 Hydrochoerus hydrochaeris
TGGCTTAGCCTGGAGAGTTCTGAGGTGATATGACCACTATTGCTGATTACAAATAAAAGAAGGGATAAATAATGCTTGTGATTGGGAAATATAGCATTTATTGTTTTATCTGTTGGATTTTTTCCCATTGGTTCAACTAGTTTCAGAAAGGAAATTTTCACTTTCAGAAATACTTCTCTGTCTTCCATAAACTAGCATAATTTCACAGTGGTTGTGAATGCTTCAGTAAACTTACTGAAGTTTCTGTGGTTGAATAAATCTAAAAATACGAAATAATTTTGTATTAGAATTATATTTTGAAGAATTTCATTCTAGATTTTTAAATAATAGACAATCTGACACTGTGTACTACAAAATATTGCATGAAATAATTGCATAATTTTTAAAATTGAGAATTTTATTAAAAATACTGAAGTAAATTTGCATCAGGGAAAATATTAAGCCATTAGTTAAGCCAATCTTAATTTATTCATTAAACACTTTTAGAATATGTCTGGATGCATTTTATGTTTAATTAACATATTTTGTTTCACTAATAATCCCAATGCTGCATATTAAATTCTTGATTTTTAAGGGAAAAATGCTATAGCAAAATGGAGCTAAACATTTTTTTCAAAAATCACAGAGTAAATAAATAGATTATATTCAAATTTAGAATTACCTATAACCAAATTTTATGATTTTGATGTATTTTAAATCGTCAGAAAGTCTATAAGGAAACAGCATAATGGTTTAAGAATAATAGCTCTAAAATATTATGTATCACTTCTTTCAGAAGTACATGTCTCAGTTCTTTCAGAAGTACATATTTACATATAAAAAGTTACACTATATTTCTAATAGTGATTTCTAATATTAGAAAATACCTTTTTACTCTGAGGAATTACATGGTTATTTATGATGTTAAATTTAATTATACTATGGGCATGTAAATATTATCTGACTATGCAATAATACAAATGAAACAGTACTACCACAACAATTATATATAATTATATAGTAGAATGTTTACATTGATTATCCTTCATATATTCAGTAGCAATTCATTTATAAAAACAAATAGCATTAATAACTTGTCACAGAAAAATCTAATGACATTTCTGGCTTGTGACCTCTGTTCAAGGATAATAATTAGTCTATTTAATTTTCTTGGTCATTGTTTTCTAATTTTTTTTTTTGCTTGACATACTGTAGACTAAAGGGAACATAATTAATTAATTGGTCTCAGAAAGCCATTTATACATAAAAAGTTTGTATCTGGATAGTTAATTTGACAGTGAAGCCCATTTACCATAGAGTGAGAATAATTTCCTCCTCTACATTTTCAAATGATTTGACATAGACTGGCAGATGAACAATGGGATAAATCAGAAAATTATCCCAATTTTTCTACCTCATATGCAAACACTTGAGAAACCTATTTAAAAATCTCCACCTAAAGGCAGAAACAGTGTCAACTGCAATGAATGGGAACACTGAGCTCTTTACTTCAAAAAAGATTAAGAATCTGTCACTAGTAATTCTAATAGTTCATGTTGGTACAGAACTGCTTTGAATATAATGTGTTTGCCTAAAATAGGAAGAGACATAAAAGTTTCATAGAAGACTAGGGAAAGAAATGCAAAGAGAAGATGGGCAATTCCACTACCTCACTCACCCCACAACTCCAAGAAGTCTCTAAGGGCCCCCTGGCATTCCTAAAGAGTGACACACAGGCAGACCTTGCGGCTTTGAAGCAGGGAAACTCAGCTTATTTTGTACAGTAAAGAGTCCCAGATCCTACAGTAAAATATTCTGGAAGTAAAATTTTTAGAAAATATACCTTAATGATAGGACAAAAATAAAGGCAGGGATTATAAATCATTAAAAATTATAGAAAACTACTTTTTAATTCCTCAGAAATTAAAAATAAAACTATATGACTCAACAATCTTAATGTGTGTATAATCAAAGGAAATGAAACTCAAAATGTCTAAACTTTACCTGTATTTATACATTTATTGAAAGTTTTCTCAGTTAAATAAGTCTAACCCAAAAAAGCAAGTCATTCCTTATCTGATGTCCACAATTCTTTATCATTTCAGGACACTTACAATTCTACTAGAGTTTGCAAAAAAGTTTTTCAGAGCTGAGTTCTTATTAATGAACTTGTGCTTGACCTGTCCATGTTAATATATAGTGAATTGTTCCTCCTGACAGATAACTGATTTTATGATCAACTTCCAAACTTAACTTAATGCAATTTTGGGCTCCAAAAGCATCTTTTTAATTAGACTGTGAATTACTTTTAGTTTTTCTCCAATATCTACTCATTAGTGTAACTACCAACCTTTCCAACCCACAGGTAACATGCTTCTTTCTTCATTTGTTCTTTCTAGAGCTGCCATAAAAAATTCCACAAAATTGGCTTAAAACTAAAGAAATTTAAATACTGATAAGTATGGAGGTTCAATGTCTGATGTCACAATGTCAACGATGGTTAAGTGAAATTGTAAATTAAATAAATATAAGTTAGCATTTATACATGTTATCTAAAACAGTTGATCTCATAGAAATAGAGAAAAGAATAGTGTTTATCAGAAGATTGAGGGAGAAGACAGGAATGGAGAAATGGTCAATGGATACAAAGTTACAGTTAGGGAAAACAAATTTTGATTTTCTGTTGCACAATACAATGACTATAAGAAAATATTGTATTACATATTTTGAAATAGCTAGAAGCACAGATATTGAATATTTCACCAAAATAAAACTATAAATGTTTGATGTGTTAATTTCCTGAACTTATTATCATATAAATTGTACATGTATCAAAATATCACATAGTGCTCCATATATTTTTATACTTATGTCAATTAAGAATTATAAACATTTAATAAAAAAGCAAAAAAATTAATTAAAAGGAACATAAAATATTACAAACCTTCATAGAAAATCTGTTCTGTTATCAACAATCTTTTTTCTAAAACAATTCCTGTACCTTTATCATCAGAGTTTTGAAATTCTTAGTAGTTCAGTTATAAGCAAAAAGTTTAGCATACCTTTCTAGGAATTTTTCCCAACTGCAAAGGTTGTTTTTCATTCTAAGAAGAATGTAAAGAACAAGAAAGTTTCTCAGTTATGCCTTCTATTGTGTTCACATCTATGCAAGAAGATATTTAGAGTTGGAGCCTACATTCTTGAACATTTTCTTTTGGAAATGATAACAGAACCACAGCTTCCTGAAAACACAGTTATTTTGGGAGAATAGAGTTTACTAAACACTTAAAATTAATAAAATGTGACAATTTATCCATTTATGCAAATATGTTTGTTACGTACCTCATGTGTGTCATGTATGGTTCCATATGATAAGAGTAGAGAGAAGAAAACAAATGTCTTCTTATTTTATAACAGAGAAGACAATAATAAACAAGAAGATTAAAATATAGCAAATTATGGAATGTGATAAATACTGAGGAGAAATATGTAACATATGGAAAGTTGAAAGAATGGAAATACTTGGCCAAGGTATTGTAAATTTAGGACTGACAGAGAAGACATAAATTTTCTCCCTACAATCCTTTTAAATATGTAATACCAAGGCATTTTCACTGATTTTATGTAACAACAGTGATTCCTCAGAATGTTATTGCTCATAATATATGGAAGTAGAGCTATAATTATCGAGCAAATACAAAGACATAAATTTAGGATGTACCATGCAGGTTAAAAGCATATTATTCTGCAATACTTGCCATAACAGAGTAAATATTTCCAACATGTTGCTAAGCTGTTATTGAAGAAATTGCTGAAATCAAAACAATTTATGCTCCCTTCCTGAAATGATAAGCAATAAATGGTATTCATACTAATTCACAGACAAGAAGAGAGTTTGAAGACATGTAAACATATTCCAAGGAGAATTTATGTTATATTCCCTGTTAAAATGAATGGAATTCTTTCTTAATTGAAGAAAAATTAGCTGCATGCACAAAGAATTTTCTATTCTTTCATAAATTTAAAATTGTCCAGAGGCATTTGATAATGGTAAACCAAAATATTGACCAATTAGACATGATGATGGATAGATTTTTTAAATTCAAACATGGTCATAACATTATGAATATCTTTAAATTTATCAAAATAATTTACATTTTCTTCCAAAACCATTAAATTTATGTTATTTTCCAAAGACTCTTCAGAAGCAATTGGAAAGTGTACTAAGTGAGCACTCCTGGAAAACGAATAGAATGCCACTGAGGTGTGGGCACAGGCAAGGAGAAAAAGATGCATCTTTGTTTCATTTAACATACAATCTTATTGCAATGGCAAAAATGTGTCTACAAATAATTTTATTTATTGTTAAATTTTGTATTGACATAAACTATTCATGCATGAAAGATCACATATTTCATTACTAACATTTTATTAAATTTCTTCACAAATGTAAAACTCCACATTCCATTCTTATGCTTGTTTCCAATTATTAATTGCTGATTGCTTATCAAACTATTATGACTTCCAATATCTGTTAGTTTTCTTATTTTGTTCTGTAAATGGGACCAGTAATCAATCAATATGAAACCAAAATGATTAAACATAGAAGTCCTATAAAGGCTTAATATAAAGAAATGTATGTGAGCATCTAAATTATATTGCAATCGCAAATTACATGTGTTAAAGTTTAATTAACAAGTTCACTGTGTCAGAGGTGGGATATAATGAGTAACAATAATCAATCAAGCTAGCAGCTAGTCTTTTAATTAATTATCATTCATTGCGACCACAAAGATATAGAATAGGAAAAATAGACCACAAAGATATGTAGAATAGGAAATTAATAGGCCTAGTGTATCAGTCAGTGCTCACTATAGCAACAGGCTTAATACATGATACGTAAAGATTTACAAGGTAGAAGAGCCAAGTGTGGAACTGTGCAAATGGTTACCTGTGTGCTACTCCACAGGAAGCCAAAGTTTCTGCAATGGAAAGCTGAAGAGTTCTCCCTGAAATGTCTGTGCTGGAAGCCAGTAGTAGATGTCCAGGGTGAAGGTGAAGACTGGAGCTCCTCTGAAGAAACAGAAGCCAGCTTTCTTTCTTTGTTTCCCTTGTATTCCACTCAAGTGACACACTTCTTGGTTGGTGTCCCTCACACCCAGGGTTAGTTCTTCTGTTTCAGTAAATCCCTTTAGCCACTCCCAGAATTACACTAACCCAAATAGGTGTATATTTTTTTACTTAAGTTGACAAGATCAGTTAATGAGAACACTTAGGTAGAATATGTGAATATTTTAAATTTATGTATTTCAAATTTCTGCTGGCAAGACAGTAACAAGAATGTGCATAAAATGCAACATAAATAGAAGTCTATAGCTTATATTATGATGGAAGTATATGGAAAATACTTATGGAAATTTTGGTAAAGGAGACCATAAAGACTGAAATACATCTCCCAAGAGAGAGTTCATAAAGTTGAAGAATATGACTAGCCCTCCTGAAATTGTCCCTCAAAGAATAGTATCACATACACTTTTGATGTGGTCTATAGTAGTTACTTTATATAACAAAACTGATTTTATAAAGTAATTTTTCCTTAAGTCAAGATAAAGACAGAATATTGTAAAATAAGGACAGTAGGAGCAAATATTTTAATCAGAGATATCTGTGTTTATTTTGTGCCTTTCATGTTCAGAAATGAGAACATTACAATAGGCTCATCCCATGTTTCCTTCTATCCATTCTTTATCATTCATTTTTTATTTTGGTTCACTTGAATAAAAGATATCATACTGCATTTAAGCTTGTGTGTCTGTCTTATTTCACTCAACATTATATTTCCTAGGGTGAGGGATGAGGAGGAAGGGAGGGGTAAATGAATAGATTATGTTATAGTCAGGAACTTAATAATTTTAATGTAAACATTGTATTCCATATTTTGAGCTAACATTACTAATATCCACAAGAATGAAAAATAGCATGGTGAAACTGGAGAAGGGATTAGGAAGGAAGAGAAAAGGGGGGATTAAAAAGGAGGAGGAGGAGAAAAAGCACGTTGAAGTCTGACATGAAACCACTCTCTAAGACAATGCTAAACTGTGTGAACTGCAAACATATCCTAAAGAAACAAAAAGAAAAGAAAATATTTGAAAAAAAGAAAAGGAAAAAGTACAAGTTTTAAAAAGTCAGGGCATTTAAATTTAATTTTAGTGTGTATTTAAAACACTTTTTCCCATTGCTCTGAAAATATTAAAATGTGTTATCTATAATCCATTTATTGTCATTATTAAGCAAATGGAAAATTATGTTATAAAGAAATATCAGTGAAATTGCTCCAAACTATGGCTTGACAAATATAGCTCTCAAGCCAATTAGAGATGTAAGGAAGGAATTAAATGTGAGAATGAGTCAACCAAGTTATTCAGGCCATATCTAGAAGCCGAAAAAAGCAAAGAGTAGACCCCCCCAACTAGATGCTCAAGGAAGAATACAATCCTGGCCACAGTATGATTTTAATCTTATGAGACCCACTTAAAAATTGTAACATCCCAAATATAAGATAATAAATTTTGAAGCTTTAAACTATAGAATTTGATGTAATTTATTATAACAGCAATATCAAACATATATACTTGAAGTGATCAGAATGTATTTATAAGCAGAGCACTTAAAAACTTCATTAAAGTTGCCACAAGTACTATATGTGAAAAAGATTTGTAAAAATGAATTTATATTCTTGCACCTAAGAATTCCACAGAACAGGTTTAGTGAATTCAAGCACCAAAAATTTTATCTGAAAAATGCTTATTATTTCAGACTATTTTCCTGAGTGTTATGTTGATTAAATGGAGTTTGAGATAATATACTTTGCATGTAATAAATGTACTATAAATTACTTTTATTGAATTAAATATTAATCCAGTGCATTTTTATGTACTATCTAATTGTTAGGCACATTTAACACTAATTGTTTTAATAAGCTATAATGGTTTTTTTATGGGGTCACAGTCTTACAGAGAAATGATTTTATATAACATAATATTGTGTACATTTATTAACAGTTAAACTTAAGGTTCAATAGAGGGAAAACTCAGAACTATAAATGAAGAATTCAGGTAGAACTTAATGGAAGCACTATACTCAAGCTCCAGTGTGAGATAGATAACTGATAATCATTTTGTTAAAAAAAATCCAAATTTTTTTAAGTACTGGAAAACTTATAAGTATAAAGTGGAAAGAATAAGCGTCATATTTGCATTTATTTTTAGTAAGTATATTAAATAGATTTAATAGGTAGATTTTAATTAATAGCCTTTTAATAAATAGATTAAAAAGGTAGTTTCTCTATTTGAACAGTACAGACATAGAGGAAATAAGTCATATAACTTTGAAAATAGTGCAGAAGTAGTTATAATTTTTATATCAAAGTATCATTATTTCATAGTTATGATTAATTCAAGTTTTTCTAACCAAACTGGATTGTTGAATTTAGTGTGTGGCTAGTTTGCAATTTAAGAAAAAACAAATGGAAGTTTTCTAAAGAGTATATGCCAACAGGCAATAATTACTTCATCAAGCACTATCTTCTTGATTTAATTAAAGCCTTTCACTTAGTATTTCAAGTAAAATTAAATCAGATAACCTCAAAATGGACTACTGAGCTTCTTGGAAAATACACTTAATCTCAACAGTTTTCTGCATCATTCAGGTAAATAGTTCTGTGAACAGCAGTGTAGCAATTTTTTTCAAAAAGTCTTATTTATGTGTATTATGGAAATACCTGAATAATATTCCTAGATCTATTTTCATCAATGTTTACTATATTTGTTCTCATTATTTGAAATCATCTATCATTGTCAAGTGGAATTAAAACTCCAAAGAATCCTAGTACATTAAATAAATTTTCATAGTAGATAGTTGAAAGTTAATAAACAAAGTTAAACTAAACAATATTCAACATTCTGTACAATTTAATTTCTTCAAATAAAGAAAAATATAGCATCAAAAACATGCAATTATCGATATCCTATTCAAAATAACACTGATATAAAACATATTGATGTGCATTTTATAATGTGTGAAAATCATACCTAGCTATTTTATGAGCATCTAAATTGAATATTTTTATCAGGAAAAATACAATAAATGTTGAAATATTAATAGTATTTGAGAATATGTAGGATTCAGTTGTTATTTGTCAAAATAAGCTTTCAAAACTTATATACTTCCTTTGGTCTTTAACAGCAAAACTCCTTCTAGTTGTAGCACATTAGTAAATTTTTCCTTTGGTTTGAAGGGATATAATTTATAATAACAGGGATCTGCAATGTATGTTGTATCAACAGGCAAAGGAAAAATTCAGTTAGCCTAGTTAAATACTCATTTTCACATATTTAATAAAATAGTCTATTTCTCTTTTTATTAAAAAAAGATCCTATGCATAGTATGTTACAAGTATGAATTGGCTGTTTCAGGTAGGTATATAACTATATTCACCCACAATCTGGAACTATTAAGAACCATACCTAGTGATACATAGCACTCAAAAAAAGTAGTAAGTATGGGGAAGAAAAGATGCTGAATTGATAGCACTATAGAGAGCCTCTCTGAGAAAAACAACTCAGATGCTACAATTTAACACCATGGAGAAAAACAGATGAAAGGAAAGGAATTCTCACAACCCAGGAAGAAACTGAGGAAAAAGAAAAAGGAAAAAAAAGAAGCATGGACAGAGGGTTGGAGCTGGGCACACTCCCGTAGCTGTACTGGGCGTGTCTTAGAGTTGGGTGACACACCATCAGGCTGAAGTCATAGCCCTGCTGAGAGCAGGTGTTGGTGAGCCCGAGACCCTTGGTGGGAGGAAGTGCTGCAATAGGCAATGCAAATGGTGAAATGAGCTGCGCAGACTTTGGTGAGTGCAGAACTGGGTTCCCCAGAGCAGGGTGACAAGCTAGATGACATATTGGAGCTGGACAGGACAGCCTTGAATCAACAACTGAAGTGGCTCCTGGCCTAAAACAGATTGGTAGGATCTGCTTGGCTGGGCCATGCCCCTGGTCAGAACCTAATAGCCAGGGATGAGGCTCTCTCTATACTGTGACACCCACAGGGCACAGACCAAGGTGCTGAAGACACTCACTGGTTGACTGGCTTAGAGAGGAGGGGCTGGCCCACATCGCCCCTGCATACACTTCACAGGTCAATAGCAAATTGGAGAGGGCAGAAATCCCCTAGCTAGTATGCTTCAGAAAAATTGCAAGCAATACAAAACGGTCCTGAGACCTCCACCATTCACCTGTCTGAAAGAAACCAGAAACATGACAAGACAGAGAAACAACAAAAGCCACCAACTGCTGACCCAGGGAAAATAAGTCCAGGTGAGCTAAATACAGAGGAGATCAAGGGCATCAAACATGCAATATCAGACATGGCCTCAACAGAAATAAAGAAATACTTCCATGACCTCAATGACAAATTTAAATCTAAAATTCTAACTCAGGTGAAGCAAGATATAAGAAGATTAATAAAAGAAATGCCAGGCACTCCTCAAGAAGACACAAATGGAAGAATGGAGGAACCCAGAGAAAGGAGAAAAGCCTTTGATGAAGAATATAAGCAATCCAGAATACATGAAACAGATCAAAAGAGAATATCAGGAAATTAAAAACTCCACTGAAGGCTGGCCAAACTTCCTGACAGAAACTAAAGACAGTCTTTCAAAACTTGAAGATGGGTTTGCAATGTATGATCACAAAAGGAAGGATCTCTTAAAAATAACAAGGAACCAGGAAGTAATGATACAAAGGCTAGAAGACAACAAGAGGATTTATAATTTAAGAATAAAAAACATGAATGAAGAAGCAGGGAAAAATACAAATAAAATAAAAAGGCTATCCACAGAAATAATTAAGGAAAACTTCCCAAGCATTGGAAATAGAAGTGATGTTCAGATATATGAGGCATACAGAACTCCAGCCAGCTACAACCAAAACAGATCTACACACAGACATATAATAATCAGGATCCCAGAAATCCATCACAAGAACAGAATATTAAAAGCTGTCAGAGAAAAGAAACAGATCACCTATAAATGACGTTTCATCAAAATCACAACAGACTTCTCAATGCAAATTATCAAATCAAGAAAAGTTTGGAGTGAAGTATTGAAGCTCTGAAAGAAAATAACCTTCAACCCAGAATGATGTACCCTGCAAAACTGTCTCTCAAAATTAATGGAGAGACAAGATATTTCCACAACAAAGAGGAACTGGGGGAGTTCGTGAACACCAATCCAGCCCTGCAAAGAATACTGAAGGACATTCTAGAGAGAGAGAAGAAAGTCACCAGATTCCAGGAACAATGGCAGAAAGGCCTCAATGAAAGGGACAGACAGTGGAATGAAGGAGAAAAGCAAACAACAATGACAGAAAAATAGTATAGCAGAGATGAGGCAGAGCAGATTGGCTATATCACTGTTTTATTTGACTGATTTTATTTGAATCTGGTATTCTTAAGAGTAGCAAGTCTGAGAGTAGAGGCAACGACTCTGAAGATGACAAGATTCAATAGGCTACCCATTCTGGTTTGATTATTAACTGCCTTTGAAGTCCTATAACATCTCCATTGTTTGATTTTTATTAATAGTGCTATGTACTGCTATATTTAATTATACTATGCCTGACGATATAGACAATTTTATTGAAAATAACAAGAAACATCATAGTAACTACCATAGATCACCTAGTATTGTGGTTTTATAAGTCCTTTTCATTTTGTGTTTTTCTAGGAATTTGTTTAGTTGACTTGTTTTGATTTTTTTCCCTCTAATGCAGAAAGGATAGGTATACATGTAGAGACTTATACATGTGTAGAACTTCTAAACAGTTTACTAGAATTGATTATAGTTATCGTAAAAAAAAGAGGAAAAGAAAGTATTCTAAAGGATATAATTGCATGTATGTTTAAGTGTGTAAGATTGATAGCCATATTACTAAGTTTTTGTTGCATAGATGAACAGAACTGATTACAGTCTCAGTGTTTAAATGTCCACTTTATGCTTTACTTTTGTAACTTGAACAACTACTTCTAAGAGGAAAATATATAATTATCAACTGATTTCTTACTGTTTATTTTTTTGAAATTCTGTATTATTTCTACCCTTTCTGTTTCTTTTTTTTTCTTTAAACAAAAAATAGTAGTAAGTCTTTCACTAGTGTAGCCTTGTAGTTTGGATTAGGATGCAATGAACAATCAATAAAAACTTCTTGATAAAAAAGATCATAATCTTTTATAAATATTTAAACATTATTTCAATGAAAGCCATTAAAGGACAACGAAGTGACAGTTTATACACATTTGTTTTACAAAACACAAGTAGTAGTAACTTTTAGACACAAAGTTAATAAATGTAACAAGTACTTTTCAGAAATGAAAGAAAGGAAAGGAAGATAATCCCACTGAGATTTTTACTTAGGAATCATGCAGTCAAAATACTTCATAATATTACTAGTCTTTTGGTTGAGATCTTATAATTCATTTTTTTCTTTGATCACTTGAATCCTAGAGGAAATCGCATTTATGTTGCCTTGGTGTTTAATTAATTTGTTACTTTCTTCAAATTTATTTGCAAATGTTCCTAAGAGTCTAGTGCCATTATGACTAGTACATTATAGTACTGTCCTCTCAGTAATGAAGTATGTTATTAGTACAAACAGATGATGTGGGTACTTGACTATTTAAAAATATTTAATTACATTCATGAAGGATGAGACTGAAGTTACACTAAAGGTTGATTAAGGTTTTCATATATCTAGTACGTTTAGAAAACTGTATGTCAAGTTGAACTAAAGAGAAAGAAAATTTCAAATTTTAAAACAAGATAGTGAGAGTCATTATTGGGAGACTAGCTAACA
>PVLA01019628.1:0-11884 GCA_004027455.1 Hydrochoerus hydrochaeris
TAAAACTACCACAGAACCTCAGAGCAGGTCACCAGGACACAAGCAATGGGCTCAATAGTACAGCCCATTTTGTTCACATTAGCTGTTCTTTCAATCAAATAGAGGAAAATGGAAGGAAATATCGAACTTTTAAAAACAGAATATTGAATAAAGCAGTACCATTAATCAAAACTGAGCAAAACAGTGATAAAAATATTTGGCTTCAAAGAGATGGTAGAAGGAAATCCCCCTTACTTGCCACGCTGTATACATTCATCCTCCAAAAAGATACTCAGGCCACCAGTGCCTACTGGCTAACGGGGGTTGGGGGAAATGGATCAATGTCTGATTCTTAGCCCGCACACCGGCAGGGCCCTAGCTGCTTACCAGGGCGGCGAGTAGGCTGCCTGTTCTCCCAGCGCCCAAAGTTCCAGCATGATGCAGAGCTTAGGAGTCACTGATAGTTCTCGCCCTGGTGTGCCAGTGGTTTGCCAGGCCACCAGCTGCTCACCAGGGCGGCGAGTAGGCCACCTGTTCTCCAGCTGTTGTTGTCATTTTTAAAGGCTGCAGTTGGTCTGGAAACCCAAGCAAAAATGAACTTGGGAAAGTGATGTTAGTATTTTCACCACCCAGCATCCACGTACCTTTCTACTATTTAGGTAATCATATTTGACTCAAGTGGATGAGAGATGTGTTTGAAACAGTAGAATGGAAAATTGGGCATCAAATGCTTTAATAATTCAACCTTATAGAGATACAGAGCCACCTGGCACTGAATTACAACACTCCCTGTCTGGTTCGGGCATATCCTGCTGTCTCCTTAATGACAGGCTATACATTGACTTAGACATTTTTCACATCAGAATGATTTCTCTGTAGTTTCTAGGTTTAACTGCACTCATTCCATCTGAAGAATGGAATTCCATCTGAAGAGATCTCTCCCATCTAAGATGGTGGCAACAGAAAGTCCACTATAAAGACTATGTCTAGAATGCCATCATTGTGAAGGAAGGTTGGAAAGAGCTGGGCCTCTACTGTGGAATGTGGAGCCATGCCATTACTTGACAAGTCCCCTAAATCAGACACCTGGGTTTGCAGTATCTAAATGCGCTGACTGGGCCTCAAGGATTATGTAAATTTTCTGCTTCAAATGGACCATGCAAAATCATTGAAATTTTCACTTAGAAATAGCTCTCCTATTGAAAGTTCAACTTATTGGAGAAGAGAAGAATGTGACCTTTCAGGGAGGATGGCAGAGCCTCCCACCCACCAAAGGGTTGAGTCACATTCATTTCTAGACTGGTAAACAGGGATGCTTTCTAACTTCAGTCTGTTGATCTTGGCAGAGTGAGCTGGATAATCAGAGCTTTTGCAACCTTTCTATGCTAGAGGAAAAGGAGACTTATTTATGAAGTGCACATTGCTAGAGAAACTAAAATCACAGCAAATTAGGGTGTTTATGTCCTCAGAAGACAGGAGCCCCAATTAATGTGGAGATTTCTTGACAGTGCTTAAGAGAACTTGTACCTGGGACTCTATGACAAAAATCTAAATTACAGTGATTAAATTCCACTGCATATTTCTGGCTGGGCTGTTCCTACCCACCTCTGTCATCTAGTCTCCCTGTTGATGACTATGCAGGTTTTTCTGTGGTGTCCCCTGAGAATGGTGTTAATGTGGATTGAGAATCACATAGGAGGGTTATATATTTGGATGTCATTTCTAGGGGCTGTATGTACTGATAACTTTCTGCAATTTAAAAAAAAAGTCTTTTAGAATATAGATATATTTTCCATAAAACTTGGAAGTGTAGGGAGAGATTAATTTCATTTTCAGAGGTTAAGATGAACCACTTCAAAAAGAAAAGATTTGGCAAATATAGGAGAAGTAAGGGTCATTCCAACTTTAATACACTTTTATAACACTCACTTTTTTCATAGTTCTGGCTTTGATGGTAGGCAAGACAGTTACAAGCAAGGACCTCTTCAGTTTGCAAAAGGGGCTCTCATCCTGAAGACCAGAGTTATATCTGATGCAGGGATTAGATTTGAGACCACTTTTTATAAAACTGAAAACTCACCTTGTACTGTGCTTGGACACACACACATTTCCTATGTAACATTCCAACCTGACTTATTTTGGTGTCCAGATCTCTGCCCATTCACATTAAATTCTAATCATCTTAAAACTCTTTTGTACTTCCTTCAGGTCCTCTCACAGACCTGTAGCCAATTAGTGCCCACTTACAAAATCACGTGCACATTTTTATTGTCATTGAGTAGCTCAGAGGGAAACTTCAGGAAGATTGATTTAGAGCCTGAGATCAGCCCCACATCTTTGTTCTACTGTTGGCCAGTTTTGTGGCCTTTGACCAGTCAGATCTGTTCACCTTGCTGGGCCTTTATCTGTAATCTAGTACCTGACTCACCTGCTAAATGGCTGTTCTTCTGTATTTGTTGAAAACAAGAAACATTATTAAATGTATTGCAACCTATAAATGTCTTTCTAAGACAAAAGCTTTTGTCATTTCCTTTAAGCTGTTCATCACCTACCTTAAGCAGCTACTTTTCCTGCAACAGGTATGTATCTCACAGCTCCTGTAACAGTTCTTTTATGCTTCATCCTATAATCATTTTCTGGTCTTAAGCTTCCTTGCTTTTTTTTTATCCTTTATAGATGTTAAACTTGGATATGACACCTGTCTCAGCTATGCTTAATTAAATGATAATGTTTACAGGTATCTTTTTAGCTCCTTATTAAATACCTTAGCCTTACAGACTTACTCAGTTATGATCCACAGTGATCTGTAAAGCCCTTGCTACATACATGTAGCCATTCATTTCCTTTATGTACCAATATTTGTGCTTACTAAATATCTGCTTCTTATAGGATGGTTAGATATCCCTTGCCAGCTTAATCATCCCTACTTCAGTTGTTTGTTTTCTCCTGGGGCTTTAGAATTAGTGTCTCCGGAAGGCCCCCTGAAGGGTGGAGCCCAGTATTGGACATAAGACAGAACTGGCTAGTGTTGAACACAGTGGGAGGAATACTCCTTAATCATTATCCTCCACATTAGCTGTCATCCAAATGCTTGTTATTTGTACAAGCAATCACAGGAACTCTGATCAGCCACCCTCCCCTTGGTATTAGGCCAACATTCAGCCTTGGCCCAGATTTTGCCATAGCCATTTGTCAGGTGACTAATTGCTACTTTTTCCCTCCTGAAAACATCATCCTTAGCAGGCCTCGCCTGTCTAAAACCCAGCCCTTTGTCCCATTCCTCAATAGTAGTTGGCTCCAAGTGTTCCCTTCAACAGCTTTTGATAGCACAGTCTGTAGCAGGCAGATGTTTTTCTGTAAGAAGGGGTGGTCTCAGCAATGATGCAGAAATTCAGAATGGTTTCCCTGGCCCTCATAGGTTTGGCATTGAGGGCTTTGATGACCTGCCAGCCCAGGTGGTTCATCCCTTTGCAAAACCAACATGGAGACACCCAGCATGAGTAGCATCACTTTTACAAATCAGTCATCCCCTTCTATAAGGTTTCACCCTGCCTGGGAATGTAAAATTACCAGGTTGCAGCACATTTATGGTTCATAGTTTTCTTTGAACATCAAGTCAAGATTAGAAGTTCGAACAAACTGTCCTGGATTTAGGGTTACCCTGTTGCACCTTACATCCTTTTTATATGTGGTATTATGTATGTGTTCATCCAGAGACTCCCTGACTTCAGTGGTCAAGTTTTGCTATTCTCATAGCTAAGCCTACCTTTTCTATAGTGAGAAAAATAACCGTAGTACAGTTTCCCCTTCCAATACAGTGACACCGTGGTACTCACCCTTAATTGGTTCTGGGAGATACAACGAGTGCCAAAAACAATAAATACCAAACAAATTGTTCTGGCTGGAAAGGGTAATGAATCACAAGGCAATTGACATGGATAAGTTCTAGCTTGTTGGTTGAGTGCCAAACAGTTGACAAGTATAGTACTGGGACAAAATTTTCATGTCAAAATGTGTCAAGTACCATATATGGTAAGTTTCAAAGCAGTTGAGTATCAAGCTATGACTACACATCTTTTTTTGTTTCCCCTTTTCCATCTTACTAGTGCAATACCTTATGTAATTCCTATGAAGGGATTCAAGTCACCATGGGTAAAACAAAATTGCAACATTGAATTAACATGAACTCTCCAAGGTAATGAGACAGTACAGCCCCATACTTCTCCTTATACAGCAGGTAGTTGGTGAGTTCGTGGTAGCTGCACTGTAATTAAATCCACCTCAGAGATTCTTTAGGTGAAGTGGGTAGGAGCATGTTCTTAAGATGCTCTGAGGCCACCAGGGTTGTCAGCTTCAGGGAGCTCAGCCCACAGATGGACCCTCGTCTGTGGAGAACAGGAGACAGACCCATTGTAGAGTGTGGTTCACAGTGTAGGAGCTCTTAAACAGTGCATTGTAGAGCATAGTAACTGTTGAACTCTAGGAAACATGAAATCTTTCAGAAATTTTACAAAATACAGATATGTGAGGCTGTAGATCTGACATGAGCCCGGGACTGCATTTGCATAGGCACCTGCATGGACCACAGTCCATGCTTAAAAAGTACTGCTTCCATGGGTTCACTTTCCAGGTCTGGAAGATACAAAGTTAAATTCCAACCAAATCATGAGAATAGGAATGCTGCAGTAGTTCCCAATTGCTGTACCACTTCAGGGGAGATTTTGCCACATCTCCTAACACATCCCCAGTTCTATTAAATTAACATCTCTGGGATTTGGACTCACGTATTTTAGAAACTCTCCCCAGCACTGCTCATCTGCCCACCATATGTTCATTTTGTTTCTGCTGTGAGTTGTATGCATTAAAGAAAGACATGCCAATGAATTTGTTCATTTGTTTTGGCTTGTACCTTTGTTCCCAAATCTAATCAATTATTAAATAGAGTTGTCTGATTATAACTATTAGTGAACAAAAGTGTCCTGGCATTTCACACCTGGGAACTGGTATCAGCTGTCATGTTCATAGACAAAAACAATAATCAGATTCAGTGGTCTTATTTGTCCTTCTCAGGATACACTTGTAAACAGAATCATTCATGTTTTATTTTTTAAATTGCTTATAAAAATACAGCAACTAGTTTTTTAATACAGTGAATAAAATACACAACTTGGGGCTGGGGATTTAGCTCAGTGGCATAAGCACCTGCCTGGCAAGTGCGAGGTTGTGAATTCTATCCCCGGAACCAAAAAAAAAAAAAAAAAAAAAAAAAAAATATATATATATATATATATATATATATATATATATATATATATATATTACACAACTTGCATATGCAATTCTTCCTTACATTTAAAGATGGATTGTTAATTTGTCATTTACAGAAAAGAATATATATATATATATATATAAAACACAACTTGCATATGCAATTCTTCCTTACATTTAAAGATGGATTGTTAATTTGTCATTTACTTTGAAGTTTCTATTATCATATATTGAATACCTGCAGTAAATGAAACCAGCATAACTATTTTGTACAAAAAGGAGTGACTTATAAATCAATAGACCTTGTGATTTACTTTGTTCTCCTAGCTGATTATTTCTATTTCCACGCATCCAGTTTTGGAAAGCCCCAAAATTTTAATGTCAGTGCTATCAAGATAGTAGACATTGAAAAATGTAAAATGTGGCAATTCAAATGTACTTCGGGTGCAGTGGTTTTCAAAGTATGGGTCATGAACCACAACATCCCTAGGAATATGTTAAAAGTGTAAATTCTCATGCCTTCCAACCCCATTCTGCCTACTGAATGAATCTCTAGGGAGGAGGTAGCAATCTTTATTTTAACATGCTAAAGTTTGAGAACTGCTGGTAACTCGAGCATGTCTGCACTCATTTGTCAATACCAATCAGGATAGGACATTAAAACAAGCATACAGTTATCCAAGATGAGAGATGTGTATGTTAGATCCTGACTCATTTTTTTCAGTTTAGCAGAATCTGCTTCAAGTGTAAACCAGGATAGAGATTTGAGACAGTTCTGTATATATGTGAGATTGATACAGTTTTTTAAAAAAAAAACAAAAACCTGTAAAGTGAAGACTAGATCATGTTGCCAAGTAACTAAAACAGTATGGCAGATATGCTAAAGTATGCTACACCTGTGTTCCTGTGTTTCAGAAGCATCTTTGTCAGTGCTACCTCCGTTACTATGTGCTGCCATTAATCTGAGTTTCTGGTGTCACTCATTAAGAACTTGTCACCCTTTCTGTCTTTCTGTTTTTTTTCTACTTCATCTTTTCACTTTTAATCTCCTTTCCTTGACAAAGATCTGGTTATTATTTTCTTTTTTTTTTTTTTTAATTTTTTTTATTGGTACCGGGAATTGAACTCGCAACCACGTGTTTACAAGGCAGGCGTTTTTGCCACTGAGCTAAATCCCCAGCCCCTTATTTTCTTAATGTACTTCATTTATTGAAGAGTTTTATATCTTTTTCTTAATTTTAAAAGCAAGTAGATGGAATATTTGTTACCAAAAGATAACATTGCATTTCTCTTCAGTTTATATTGTGCTTTGAGGGTTGTGAGGGTTTCTTTCACTCTTACTGGAAAAATATTTGGGAAAAATTGTTAGGGGTATTAGAGTGAGACTAGTCTATATTATTAAATTTTTGCAAAATTTGAATCCAATTCCTCCTTGTTAGTTACAAAGACAAAAGCTGTGGTTCTATTTGGTCTGAGGTAATTGACTCCAGCTACTGTAGAAAGCTCTTTAAATTGGCTTTGCTGTATCTCATTGTTGTTCCAGATCTTGCCCTGTTGGCAGAGCTTCGTGGACTGATGCTACCTCCTCCTTTCACATTATCAGCATTAGCTTTTTTTGAGGAATTTTTTATGGAAGGATAATATTTACACAAAAGCCACAGATCCTAAGTGTTCATCCCTAATCACTATATAGATCAAAAACCAGAACATTACCCACATGCCCGTTCCTTCCCCAGGTACTCGTATCTCCTCCCCAACATGACCACAGCCCTGAATGGGAAACTCACACTCATTTTGCCAAGTTTTGAACTTAATACAGGTGGACTCTACTATGTGTATTATTTTGTGTCTGGTGCCTATAAACATTACGTTGATGCGATTTAACCAGGCAGGCAGCATTCGTTTTCTTTTCTGTATTATATACAGTGGCACCTTGGTTCATGAATTTAACTCCAGAAATAAATTTGTGAACTGAGGTACCACTGTATGCACACTGTGAGGACATTCACAATTCATGTACCCATTCAACTTTTGACAGATATTTAGGTTGTTTCCAGATTGGGAATATTACAAATTCTTGTGCATGTCCTTTGCTACACATATGTGTGCATTTCTTTTGAGTTTGTAGATGAGTCACTTCTATCTGTTAGCTTTAGTAAAGAGTTCAGAACCAGTTGCCAAAGTGACTGTAATAGGTAGTGCTCCATCTAGCAGTACATGGGAGTTCTAGTTGCTTAGCATCCTTTTGGCACTTGGTATCATATAACTTTTTAATTTAGCCATCCTGTAAGTATGTAGTGATCCATTATAGTTTTAATTTTCATTTTTTTTTGTAACTGATTATGTTGACCACTAGTGTTTGTAGGACTGTTAAATACTGTTCTTCAAAGTTATTTTTCAGAACATTTACCCATTTTTCTCTTAGGTTGTCTTGTTGATCTTAAGTTTAGTTACATATTTTAGATAGGAGCCTGATGATAATATCTTTTGCATATATCCTCGTATTCTGTGACTTCTGATTATAAAACTGCTTAATTTTAAATGGATTCAATCTTTTATGATCCTATTAAGTCTATTTCTATCATGTATAGTCTCCAATAATCTTTAGATCTATATTTACATATACAATTCAGCTGGAATTGATGTTAGATAGGGTTTGAGGTGAGAGTGTTGATTATCTTAGCACTGGCTTAGATTTTAGATCTGGCTTTTTTTATTTTTTTTTTTTTAATTTTAAATAGTTTCAGACTTACAGAAAAGATGGCAAAGATAGAGTTCTCATATACTTCTCGCCTAGTTTTCCCTTTGTCATGATCTTGTACTTGAAGGACTTTTGTCTTAACTAAGTGGTCAGTATTGACACAGTATTGCTAAAGTCTATATTTACTCAGATCAAGACCGTTAGTTTTTGACCAGCAGAGGTACCATTGAGGAATGCATTGCGTCCACATGCTATTCACTAACCCTCAAGCAGCCGAAAGTCCACTGCAGTGGGAATTAATATTAATGCAAGAAGCCATGAAAAAGGAGAGCTCTACTCTGCCCCCTTGGTCTTGGATGTGAGCAGAGAGCTGTGTCCCTGATGCACACCCCTTTTCTTCTTGGCCTGGCCCCTGGGAGATAACCACTGTCACTGCTACTTCTGAAGAAGGCCAGCCAGCTGGCCACTGAGACTGCTACACTTTTTGCTGTTTCTCCTGTCACCATTTTTAGACTCAACCATGACAAACTTCAGTGTTGCTATAGTATGCTTGAAAGTGTCCCTGATGGTGTTAACTGCTTTTATTTCGCAAGTAAAGATAGAGCCCTAGTACCCATTTGTCATTTTGAGAATAGACATTTAAATTATACTGAAAAAGCAAGGAAGGCCAGCCAGTTATCTCCATTAGATATGTTATGGAAAATTCATTGTTTTTTTAACCTGGCAATTGCCTCTACCCTGGACACAATTCTATAAGTGACATGGTGGCCCTGGGGTACTCACTTGAGTCATTTTGCCTTTGCTTGCTCCTCCTCAGTACCATGAGCTCCCGGCACTCTGCCAGCCCAGTTGTCTTCTCCAGTGCCAGAAGTTCACCGAAAGAAGAGCTGCATCTTGCCACCTCCTCACAGCTTGCACCTTCTTTCTCCTCCTCCTCATCCTCCTCTGGTCCTAGGACTTTCTACCCTCGTCAGGGTGCTACTAGCAAGTACCTGATTGGATGGAAAAAACCCGAAGGAACCATTAACTCTGTGGGATTTATGGACACAAGAAAGTAAGAATTTTTTGGTTCTCTTGTTGAGTGGTTTGATTTCAATATGGTGGGGAACCAAAAAGGTTGGGGTGGTTTCCTCCATCAGAGAGGCTAGGCTGGGAGGCATGGTGGGCTCAGTTTTGGGGGAGATTAAAGTGAGATTTTTGTTACTTATCAGCCATAGCCAGGTGTGATTGTGCACACCTGTAATCCCAGCACTCAGAGGCTGTAGGCAGGAGAATTGCTGAGAGTTCAAGACCAATTTGGAGTACACAGCAAGACCATTTAAAAAAAAAAATATTTCTAACCCCCATCCTTTAAGTAAAATATCCTGCAGAGCATTTCAATTTGAGAATCTTAGCTCTTCTAGGCAAAAGTATGCCTGAGGGACATGCTTCAGAATAACTGACTTCCTTTTTCTAAGACTATACCCATACCTTTGATTCTAGTAATCACATCCTTCCCATAGAATTCTTCATAACTGGGCCAGTAGAGCCAGAGGGAATATTAGAAAGTGAGTACTTCTGAAAATAAGACTTTTTGACACATGTTATACAGCAGAAAGTTAAGGGATTTGTTGTATGCTGCTGTTGTTTGTTAAAGGTCTCATTAGAGATTCATATCCTGCGCACCTCTAAAGAGTCTGTTGTTAATTTTGGCACAGTAGAATTAAATTTCCTCATCAAACTTTATTTCCTGTTTCAAATTGCTTATTTTTCTTTTAATAAGCATGTGTCTGAGGAGGCTCTGATGTAGACATGGGTACTTCTCTTTTTCTCTCCTTTAATATTTTTTTGTTGACTCTCATCCCTCAGAGCCTGTTGTACCCAAGTAAGTCTTGTTGACTTGGTTTCTACCTTTCTTCCCAGGCGCCATCAGAGTGATGGCAATGAAATATCCCACACCAGGCTACGTACTTCAACTAGGGACCTCCGGGCATCCCCAAAGCCAACCTCCAAATCCACCATTGAGGAGGATCTAAAGAAGCTTATCGACCTTGAAAGCCCAACTGCCGAATCACAGAAAAATTTTAAGGTACAAGGCAAAACTTGGAATAAAAGGCAATTGGAAGCCAGACGTGATGGGACATGGGTCATAGTACAACTTTAAGGGTGTATTATTTGCTGGTTTATGTTTACTGGATCCCATTTCCTACATCACCCAGTCTTCCCAGTGATCTGTTCAGTGTAATGCAGTGCTCTGTCCCCATAGCCTCATCTGTTTAGTAATTGGTTGCTGGTATCCTGCCCCTACCCCACAGCTGCTGCTGCTTCTAGGATGTCCTACAAGAGTGCATGATTCCTGCCAGAAGTAATCAGCCACCTCCTCAGTCCAGCAAACCTACACACAGTCCAGATCTGTGTGCTTAATGAACCTTTCCATTTCAGTCTGATACTTCCTGGAGCCTGGCTATGCCTTCCAATCCTGAATTCTTTTTTTTTTTTTCCTGCCTTTTTTTGGGGTTTTTTTTGTTTTTGTTTTTTTGAGACAGGTTCTCACTCTTTGATTCAGGCTGGCCTTGGGCTCACTTTCTAGCCCAGGCTGGTCTCGAATTTGCAATGATCTACCTCTCTCAGCCTCCCGAGTGCTGGGATTACAGGAGTGCGCCTCCACGCCCAGCTACCAATCCTGAATTCTTGTTCAGTATGTGTGCTTGTGTGTCCATGGCTGGACCTGTAAAAACATGTTTGGGTAGAACAAGGTTTGTTTTGCCCCACTGAGTTTGGGGGTCCTTCAAAGTTTCTGTGATGCCTCATTGTCCTCTGAAATGTGTGGGATAGGAGCTGATGTTTTCTAAGCTGGGGTGAGGAATTCCTCTTGAATCTGAGATACATTGGGTAGCCCAGGAAAAAGGGGTCTACCCCAGGAGGGTAATGACAGTAAATTTTGAAGATTTCTGTTCTAATGTTCTTAGACTTATAGTCAGTTTCAAGTGACTAGAAAACTTTAATTTCATAAGAACTTGGGGAATAGGTTGAAGATGAAAGTGAGGATTACTCCCTCATTTCACCAGCTTCACACTGAGACTGGCGCACAGGAGACACTCCAAGCAGGAGTAGTGTGCTGTTGTCCAGCTTTCCCAACACCTTTTCCTCCACAGGGTAGGCACACCTCCTGAATTTAAAAGTCACCATTTATAGGCATTAAATGTATCACAGGGATTACACTGGAGTTTTGCTGAAAAATGCTTTACTAACAAGAACATAAACACTGAATCGTTTTACGATGTAGCCATTCTTCTGTCATTTCTTGTCTCAGAAGCCAGCACTTGACAGTTCTGACTCGGGGTACCAATGGCTTCCTTAGCAACCTTGCACACAACAGTGCTTGAAACTTCTTAATCCAGCAAACCCCAAGGAGGTGTATTAAAGTGTTTAAGTACTAGTTTCAAAATAAAAATCATTTCAGATTTTTACTTTGAGGTGAGAGGGGGAAAAAAAATCCCTGCTCTGAAAGGAGTCTTCTATGGGGTCCTGCCCTAGATCCCCAATCTCCCAAATGAGTGTACAGCGGAGGTTAAATAAAATGAGACAATTAGTATGATTTTAGGGCACTGGGAGGGTCAAAACCCTTTAATTAAGCTCGAGGCTCTGAGGAATAAGACAAAGACTTCTCTGGATCAGTCTATTTTTAATAGTCCAGCAAGGGGCAGAGAAACTGAGGAAAGCACAGACAATGAGCAGGACCTTGGAGTCACTTCAAAGATGTCTCCAAGTAATGAATCAAGGCAATTCATTAGAACTGTCTTATCATGGAGGCATGGTAGAAGTGAGACAGTAGGAGTAAAATTCCTCCAGCTGCAGTCTTTGTCTTGTTAATTGAGGTTGGAGCCAGGTGCCCGCAACTGTGGCCCTTATCTTGCCCTTTGAGGTGTCTTTGGCCTCATTGGTTACTACAAACCT
>PVLA01019629.1:0-11887 GCA_004027455.1 Hydrochoerus hydrochaeris
TAAACTCTTGAAATAATCTATCCATTTCTTACTCAAGAAGATAAGTCCATTTCTGTGATCTGTGTCAAGAGGCTCCTATTCATCCCAGGAGAATGTAGATGATTGAGAGGACACATGAAGGACAAAGTGAGAGACATTGGAGCCACTTCAGTGTGAATGCTGGCTCAGCTGTCCATGAGTGGTGACCCCAGGCATGATACATAACCTCTGTTCTCAGGATACTCATCTTTCAGGGATAACACAACTGCCTTCATAGTTCTTTTGAAATGCACCACACACACTAGAAATAGAACAAAAATGCAGTGTTTTCAACACACCAGATGTAGGAATTCAGTTGTTCTGTGTGCTATGCAACAGATTTACACTTTGATCATAGTTAGAATGAATGGAAGACAATACATAAAACCCACTTCCTACAAAATGCCTTTACACTTCATGTGAAATACAAAGCAGCCACTTGAAAAAGATACAAAACGCAGTGTTTTGAAAGCACATGCAGCTGGGGTTCAGTTGATCTGTGAGGCACACAAGAGATTTACCCATTCATCATAGTTGACTGAATGGAAGCAAATACAGAAAAAATGCTCCTAAAAAATGCCTTTATACTTCTTGTGAAATACACCACACACAACTGAAATAGATCCTAAATGCAGTGTTTTGAAAGTGCATGCAGAAGGAAATCAGGAGTTCTCACTGCTACACAACTGATTTACATATTGATCATAATAAAAACTAATGGAAGCCAATACAAAAACACACTTCCTACAAAGCGCTTTAAAACTTCTTGTGAAATACCCAGCACACAATTGAAACACAAACAAAATGCAGTGTTTTGAAAACAAATGCAGTCAGAATTGAGTTGTTCTGTGTGCTACACAAGAGATATACACATTCATCATACTAAGAGGGAATGGAAGCCAATATATAAAAAATGCTTCCTACAGAATGCCCTTATACTTCTTGTGAAATGCACAGCACACTCTTGAAATAGATCCAAATGGCATGTTTTGAAAGTGCATGCAGCAGCAAATCAGTAGTTCTCACTGCTACACAAGTGATTTACACATTCATCCAAATAAGAACTAATGGAAACCAATGCACAAAACCAGTTTCTTACAAAATGCCTTATAATTCTTGTGAAACACAACACACACTTGAAAGAGAACCTAAACACAGGGTTTTGAACTAGCATGCAGCAGGAATTCAGTAGTTCTGTGTGCTGCACAAGCGGTTTACATATTCATCATAAGAATGAATGCAAGCCAATACATAAAACACACTTCCCAGAAAATACCTTTATACTTGTTGTGAAATACAAAGCAGCCCCTTGAAATAGATCCAAAATGCAGTGTTTTGAAACCACATGCAGTCAGAATTCAGTTTTTCTGTGTGCTACACAAGAGATTGGAACATTCATCATAGTAAGGATTAATGGAAGCCAATAAGTAAAAAACGTTTCCTACAAAATTCCTTCATAGTTTTTGTGAAATGCACCACAAACACTAGAAATAGAAACAAAATGCAGTGTTTTGAAAACAGCTGCTGTAGGAATTCAGTTGTTCTGTGTGGTATGCATCAGATTTACACATCGATCATAGTTAGAATGAATGGAAGCCAATACTTTAAACACACTTCCTTCAAAATGCATTTACACTTCATGTGAAATACAAAGCTGGCACATGAAATAGATCCAAAACACAGTGTTTTGAAAACACATGCAGCTGGGATTCAGTTGTTCTGTGTGCCACACAAGAGATTTACCCATTCATCATAGTTGACTGAATGCACTCAAATACACAAAAAACGCTTCCTAAAAAATGCCTTTATGCTTCTTGTGAAATAGACCACACACAATTGAAATAGACTCTAAATTCAGTGTTTTGAAAGTGTATGCAGAAAGAAATCAGGAGTTCTCACTGCTACACAACTGATGTACCTATTGATCATAATAAGAACTAATGGAAGCCAATAAAAAACCACACTTCCTACAAAATGCTTTAAAATTTCTTGTGAAATACCCAGCACACAATTGAAACACAACCAAACACAGTGTTTTGAAAACAAATTCATTCAGAATTGAGTTGTTCTGTGTGCTACACAAGAGATTTACCCATTCATCATAGTTGACTGAATGCACTCAAATACACAAAAAACGCTTCCTAAAAATGCCTTTATGCTTCTTGTGAAATACACCACACACAATTGAAATAGATTCTAAATGCAGTGTTTTGAAAGTGTATGCAGAAAGAAATCAGGAGTTCTCACTGCTACACAACTGATGTACTTATTGATCATAATAAGAACTAATGGAAGCCAATAAAAAAAACCACACTTCCTACAAAACGTTTTAAAACTTCTTGTGAAATACACAGCACACAATTGAAACACAACCAAAACACAGTGTTTTGAAAACAAATGCATTCAGAATTGAGTTGTTCTGTGTTCTACACAAGAGATTTACACATCCATCATAGTAAGAATGAATGGAAGCCAATATATAAAACATGCTTCCTACTAAATGCCCTTATACTTCTTGTGAAATGCACAGCACACTCTTGAAATAGAACCAAAACACAGGGTGTTAAAAGTGCCTGCAGTAGGAATTCAGGAGTTCTGAATGCTACACAAGACATTAACTATTTCATCATAATAAGAATAAATGGAAGTCAATACATGAAAACCGCTTCTTACAAAATGCCTTTGTACTTCTTGTGAAATATACAGCACACACTTGAAATAGAAACAAAATGCAGTGTTTTGAAAGTGCATGCATCAGTCATTAATTTGTTCTGTGTGTTACACAAGACATTTACACATCCAATATAAAAAGAATGAATGGGAACCAAGGTAAAAAACTGCTTCCGACAAAATACATTTATGCTTCTTGTGAAACACAACACACACTTGAAATAGAACCAAAACACAGTGTTTGGAAATTTCAAGCAGTGGGAATTCAGGACTTCTCTCTGGTAAACAAATGATTTACCCATTCATCACAAGGAGAACTATTGGAAGCCAATGCACAAAACCTGCTTCTAATGAAATGCCTTTATCCTTCTAGGGAAACACAGCACACTCTTAAAATAGAACCAAAATGCAGAGTTTGGAAAAAACATGCAGTAGGAATTCGGTTCTTCTGTGTGCTACACCAGAGATTTACACATTCAGCATAATCAGAATGAATGGAAGCCAATATATACAACCAACTTCCTACAAAATACCTTTATACTTCTTGGAAAATAGCCAGCACACACTTGAAATAGAACCCAAACACAGTTTTTGAAAGTGCATGCAGCAGGAATTCAGTAGTACTCTCTGCCACATAAATGATGTACACATTCATCATAATAAAATGAATGCTAGGCAATGCACACAACCTGCTTCCTACAAAATCCCTGATTACTTTTTGTGAAATACACTGCAAACACTTGAAATAGAACCAAAATGCAGTGTTTTGAAAATTCATGCAGCAGTCATGCATTTGTTCTGTGTGTTACTTGAAATAGAAAAAAATGCAGTATTTTGAAAACACATGCAGTAGGGATTCAGTTGTTCTGTGTGCTAAACCACAAAATTACACATTCATCATAGAAAGAATGAATAGAATCCAATACATAAAACGTGCTTCCTACAAAATGCTTCTATACATCTTGCAAATTACACAGCATGCACTTTAAACAGTACCAAAATGCAGAGTTTTGAAAACACCTGCAGTAAGAATTCAGTTCTTCTGTGTGCTACAGCAGAGATTTACACATTCATCATAAAAAGAATGAATGGAAGTCAATACATAAAATCTGCTTCCTACAAAATGATTTAAAACTTCTTGGGAAATACCCATCATATACTTGAAATAAAACCCAAACACACTGTTTTGAGCATGCAGGCAGCAGGAGTTCAATACTTCTCTATGCTATGTAAGTGATTTGCACATTCATCACAGTTAGAACTAATGGAAGCCAATGCACAGAACCGCTTCTTACAAAATGGCTTTATACTTCTTGTGAAACACAGCACACACTTGAAATACAACCAAAACACAGTGCTTTGAAAATGCATGCAGTGGTAATTCATTTGTTCTGTGTGTTACACAAGACATTTACACATTGATCATAATAAGAATGTATGGGATCCAAGTCACAAATCCCGCTTCCTACACAATAGCTTTATGCTTTTGCAAAACACAACACACACTTGAAACAGAACCAAAATGCAGTGCTTTGAAAGTTCATGAGGCAGGAATCTGTAGTTCTCTCTGCTAGACAAGAGAGTTACATATTCATCACAATAAGAACTAATGGAAGCCAATGCACAAAACCCGGTTCTTACAAAATGCCTTTATACTTCTTGTGAAACACAACACTCACTTGAAATAGACCCAAATCCCAGGGTTTTCAATGTGCATGAAGTAGGATGTCAGTAGTTCTGTATGCTACACTAGAGATTTACACATTCATCATAACAAGTATGAATAGAAGCCAATATATAAAACCCGCTTCCAACAAAATGCCTTTATCCTTTTGTGAAATACACAGAACACACTTTAAATAGAACCAAAACACAGTATTTTGAAAACACACACAGTAGGAATTCAATAGTTCTGTTTGCTACACCAGAGAATTACACATTCATCATACCAACAATGAATGGAAGCCAAATCATAAAACCCGCTTCCTACCTAATGCCTTTAAACATCTTGTGAAATACCAAGGACACACTTGAAATAGAACCAAAACAAAGTGTTTTGAAAGTGCATGCAGCAGGAGTTCAGTAGTTCTTTCTGCTATGTAAGTTATTTGCACATTCATCATAATAAGAACTAATGGAAGCCAAAGCACAAAACCCGCTTCTTACAAAATGCCTTTATACTTCTTGTGAAACACAGCCCACACCTGAAATAGAACCAAAACACAGGGTTGTGAGAAGGCATGCAGCAGAAATTCAGTAGTTCACTGTGCCACACAAGAGATTTACACATTCATCATACTGGGAAGATGAAGGGAAGCCAATATATAAAAACTGTTTCCAACAAAATACCTTTATACTTCTTGTGAAATACACAGAACACACTGGAAATAAAACTAAAACACAGTATTCTGAAAGCACATGCAGGAGGAATTCAGTTGTTCTGCTTCTACACCAGAGATTTACACATTCATCATAGTAAGGATGAATACAAGCCAATACAACACGCTTCCTACAAAACACCTTTATGCATCTTGTGAAATACAGAGCACACACTTGAAATAGAACCAAAACACAGAGTTTTGCACTTGCCTGCAGTAGGAATTCAGTAGTTCTGCATGCTACACAAGAGATTAACACTTTCATCATAATAAGAATGAATGGGAGTCAATACATGAAACACGCTTCTTAAAAAATGTCTTTGTACTTCTTGTGAAATATACAGCACATGCTTGAAATACAACCAAAATGCAGTGTTCAAAAGTGCATGCAGCAGTCAATAATTTGTTCTGTGTGTTACACAAGACATTTACACATCCACTATAAAAAGAATGAATGGGAACCAAGGCAAAAAACCGCTTCCAACAAAATACATTTATGCTTGTTGTGAAACACAACACACATTTGAAATAGAGCCAAAATGCAGAATTTTGAAAGTTCAAGCAGCGGAAATTCAGGAATTCTCTCTGGTAAAGAAAATGATTTACACTTTCATCACAAGGAGAACTAATGGAAGCCAAGGAACAAAACCTGCTTCTAATGAAATCCCTTTATCCTTCTAGGGAAACACAGCACACTCTGAAAATAGAACCAAAATGCAGAGTTTGGAAAAAACATGCAGTAGGAATTCGGTTCTTCTGTGTGCTATACCAGAGATTTACACATTCAGCATAATCACAAAGAATGGAAGCCAATACATATAATTTGATTCCTAAAAAATTCCTTTATACTTCTTGGGAAATAGCCAGCACACACTTGAAATGGAACCAAAATACAGTGTTTTCAAAGTGCATGCAGCAGTAATTCATTTGTTCTGTGTGCTAAACAGGAGATTTACACATTCATCATAATGAAAATGAATGGAAGCCAAAACAGAAAACCCACTTCCTACAAAATGCCTATATGCTTCTTGTGAAATACAAAGAAGACACTTGAAATAGAAGTAAAACACAGAGTTTTGAAGTGAATGTAGCAGGAATTCAGTAGTTTTGTGTGCTACACAATAGATTTAAACATTCCTCATAATGAGAATGAATGGAGGCTAATACATAAAACACGCTTCCTACAAAATGCCATTATGCTTATTGTGAAATACACAGAACACACTTGAAATAGAATTAAAACACAGAGTTTTGAAAGTACATGCAGCAGGAATTCAGTACTTCTCTTTGCTACATAAGGGATTTACACATTCATCCTATTGAGAATGAATTTAAGGCAATGCACACAAATCTCTTCCTACGAAATGCCTTTTTACATTATGTGAAACACAGTGCACACCAATGAAATGGAACCAAAACACAGTGTTTTCAACGTGCATGCAGCAGTAATTCATTTGTTCTGTGTGTTACACAAGACATTTACACATTCATCATAATGAGAATGAATGGAAGCCAAAACACAAAACCTGCTACCTATAAAAATGCCTATATCCTTCTTGCTAAATACACAGAACACACTTGAATTAGAAGTAAAACACAGAGTTTTGAAAGTGCATATAACAGGAATTCAGTAGTTTTGTGTGGTAAGCAGGAGATTTACACAAACATCATAATGAGAATGAATGGAAGCTAATACATAAAACCCACTTCCTACAAAATGCCATTATCCTTCTTGTGAAATACACAGAACACACTTGAAATAGAACCAAAACACAGTGTGTTGAAAGTGCATGTAGCAGGAATTCAGTACTTCTCTCTGCTACATAAGTGATTAAAACATTCATCCTAATCTGAATGAATGGAAGGCAATGCACACAAACTTCTTCCTAGAAATGCCTTTTTACCTCATGTGAAATACAGTGCACACCATTGAAATGGAACCAAAACATGGTGTTTTCAAAGTGCATGCAGCCGGAATTCATTTGTTCTGTGTGTTACAGAATACATTTACACATTCGTCATAATGAGAATGAATGGAAGCCAAAACACAAAATCCACTTCCTACAAAATGCCTATATCCTTCTTGTGAAATACACAGAACACATTTGAAAAAAAACAAAAACAAACAAAGATTTGAAAGTGCATGCAGCAGGAATTCAGTTCCTCTCTCTGCTACATAAGTGATTTAAACATTCATCCTAATGAGAATGAATGGAAGGCAATGAAAACAACCCTCTTCCTATGAAATGCCTTTTTGCCTTATGTGAAATACAGTGCACACCATTGAAATGGAACCAAAACACAGTGTTTTGAAAGTGCATGCAGGAGGAATTCATTTGCTCTGTGTGTTGCACAAGACATGTAAACATTCATCATAATAAGAATGAATGGGATCCATGGAACAAAACACGCTTCCTACAAAATCACTTTATGTTTTTGCAAAACACAACACACACTGGAAATAGAATCAAAATGCAGTGTTTTGAAAGTTACTGCTGCAGGAACCAGTAGTTCTCTGAGCTAGACAAGTGATTTATACATTTACCACAATAAGAACTAATGGAAGCCAATGCACAAAACCCACTTCTTACAAAATGGCTTTATACTTCTTGTGACACAGCACTAACTTGAAATTGAAACAAAACACAGGGTTTTAAAAGTGCAATAAGCAGGATTTCAGTAGCTCTTTGTGCTAGATAGGAGATGTACACATTCATCATAATGAGAATAAATGGAGGCTAATACAGAAAACCCGCTTCCTACAGAATGCCATTATGCTTCTTGTGAAATACACAGAACACACTTGAAATAGAACCAAAACACAGTATTTTGAAAGTGCATGGATCAGGAATTCAGTTCTTCTGTCTGCTACATAAGTCATTTACACATTATTCCAAATGAGAATGAATGGAATGCAATTCATACAACCCTCTTCCAATGAAATGCCTTTTTACCTAATGTGAAATAAAGAGCACAACATTGAAATGGAAGCAAAACACAATGCTGTGATAGTGCATGCAGCAGGAATTCAGTACTTGTCTTTGCTACAAAAGTGATTTTCACATTTATACTAATGAGAATGAATGGAAGGCAATGCACACAAAACTCTTCCTATGAAATGCATTTTTACCTAATGTGAAATACAGTGCACACCATTGAAATGGAAGCAAAACACAGTGTTTTGATAGTACATGCTGCAAGAATTCAGTACTTCTCTCTGCTACATAGGTGATTATCACATTCATACTAATGAGAATGAATGAAAGGGAACGCACACAAACCTCTTCCTATGAAATGCCATTTTACCTTATGTGAAGTACAGTGCACACCATTGAAATGGAACAAAAACACAGTGTTTTGAAAGTGCATGCAGCAGTAATTCATTACTTCTCTCTGCTACATGAGTGATTTACACATTCTTCCTAAAGAGAATGAATGGAAGGGAATGCACACAACCCTCTTCCTACCAAATGCGTTTTTACCTTATGTGAAATACAGTGAACACCATTGAAATGGAATGAAACACAGTGTTTTCAAAGTGCATGCAGCAGTAATTCATTTTTTCTGTGTGTTACACAAGACATTTACACATTCATCATAAACAGAATGAATGGGATCCAAGGCCCAAAACCCGCTTGCTACAAAATACTTTTATGTTTTTGTAAAACACAACACACACTGGAAAAACAAAAAATGCAGTGTTTTGAATGTTAATGCTGCAGATAACAGTAGTTCTCTTGCTAGAAAAGTGATTTTCATATTTACCACAGAAAGAACTAATGGAAGCCATTGCACAAAACCCACTTCTTACAAAATGGCTTTATCCTTCTTGTAACACACAGCACTCACTTGAAATTGAACCAAACCACAGTGTTTCTAATGTGCAATAAGCACCATTTCAGTAGCTCTTTGTGCTACACAGGAGATTTACACATTCATCATAATGAGAATGAATGGAAGCCAAAACACAAAATCTGCTTTCTACAAAATGCCTATATCCTTCTGTGAAATACACAGAGCACACTTCAACTAGAAGCAAAACACAGAGTTTTAAAGTGCATGTAGCAGGAATTCAGTAGTTTTCTGTGCTGCACGAGATATTTACACATTCATCATAATGAGAATGAAGGGAGGCTAATACATAAAACCCGCTTCCTACAAAATGTCATTATCCTTTTTCTGAAACACACAGAACACACTTGAAAAAGAACCAAAACACAATGTTTTGAAAGTGCATGCAGCAGGAATTCAGTACTTCTCTCTACTACATAAGGGATTTACACATTCATCCTAATGAGAATGAAAGGAAGGCAATGCACACAACACTCTTCCTACAAAATGCCTTTTTATCTTATGTGAAATACAGTGCACACCATTAAAATGGAAACAAAACACAGTGTTTCATAAGTGCATGCAGCAGGAATTCACTATATTTCCATGCTACATAAGTGATTTACACATTACTCCTAATGAGAATGAATGGAAGGCAATACACACAACACTCTTTTTGAAATGCCTTTTTACCTTATGTGAAATAGATTGCACACCATTGAAATAGTGCCAAAACACAGTGTTTTCAATGTATATGCAGCAGTAATTCATTTGGTTTCTGTGTTACACAAGACATTTACACATTCATTATAATGATGAAAAATGGTAACCAAAGCAAAAAACACGCTTCCTACAAAATGCCTATTTCCTTCTTGTGAAATACATAGAACCCACTTGAAATAGAACAAAAACACGGTGTTTTAAAGTGCATGCAGCAGGAATTCAGTACTTCTCTGTGCTACATAAGTGATTTACACATTCATCCTAATGAGAAGGAATGGAAAGCAATGCACACAAACCTCTTCCTATGAAATGCCTTTTTACCTTATGTGAAATACAGGGAACACCATTGAGATGGAACCAAAACACAGTGTTTTGAAAGTGCATGCAACAGGAATTCAGTACTTCTCTCTACTACATAAGTGATTTACACATTCATCATAATTAGATTGAATTCAAGGCAATGCACACAACCCACTTCCTAACAAATTCCTCATTACCTTATGTGAAATGCAGTCCACACCATTGAAATGGAAACAAAACACAGTGTTTTCAAAGGGCATGCAGCAGGAATTAGTTTTTTCTGTGTGTTACACAAGACATTTACACATTCATCATAATGAGAATGAATGGAAGCCAAAACACAAAACTCGCTTCCTACAAAATGCCTATATCCTTCTTGTGAAATATACAGAACAAACTTGAAATACAAGAAAAACACAGAGGTTTGAAAGTGCATGCAGCAGCAAGTCAGTACTTCTCTCTGCTACATAAGTGATTTACACTTTCATCGTAATGAGAATGAATTTAAGGCAATTCACAAAACCCTCTTCCTACCAAATGCCTTTGTACCTTATGTGAAATACAGTGCACACCGTTGAAATGGAACCAAATCACAGTGTTTTCAAGGTGCATACAGCAGTAATTCATTTGTTCTGTGTGTTACACAAGACATTTACACATCCATCACAATGAGAATGAAAGGAAGCCAAAAAAAACCACGCTTCCTACAAAATGCCTGTATCCTTCTTGTGAAATAGACAGAACACAATTGAAATAGAAGCAAAACACAGAGTTTTGAAAGTACCTGTAGCAGGAATTCAGTAGTTTTGTGTGCTATGCAAGAGATTTACATGTTCATCATAATGAGAATGAATGGAGGCTAATATATAAAACCCGCTTCCTACACAATGCCATTATCCTTCTTGTGAAAAACACAGAACACCCTTGAAATAGAACCAAAATACAGTGTTTTGAAAGTGCATGCAGGAGGAATTCAGTACTTCTCTCTTCTAGATAAGTGATTTACACCTTCATCCTAATGAGAATGAATGGAAGGCAATGCATACAGCACTCTTCTTAAGAAAAGCATTTGTACCTTATTAGGAAATAAAATGATAACCATTGAAAGGGAACCAAAACACAATGTTTTGAAAGTGCATGCTGCAGGAATTCTGTACTTCTCTCTGTTACTTAACTGATTTACACATTCATCCTAATAAGAATTAATGGTAGGCAATGCACACAAACCTCTTGCTGCAAAATGCCTTTTTACCTTATGTGAAATACAGTGCACACCATTGAAATGGAAGCAAAATGCAGTGTTTTCTAAGTGCATGCAGAAGAAATTCATTTGTTCTGTGTGTTACACAAGACATTTAAACATTCATCATAATAAGAATGAATGGGATCCAAGGACCAAACCCCACTTCCTACAAAATAACTTTAGGTTTTTGTAAAACACAACACACACAAGAAATAGAACCAAAATGCAGTGTTTTGAAAGTTAATGCTGCAGGAACCAGTAGTTCTCTCTGCTAGACAAGAGATTTACACATTTTGCACAGTAAGAACTAATGGAAGCCAATGCACAAAACCTGCTTCTTACAAAGTGGTTTATACTTGTGACACACAGCACTCACTTGAAATTGAACCAAGGCATAGGGTTTTTAAAGTGCAATAAGCAGGATTTCAGGAGCTCAGTGTGCTACACAACAGATTTACACAGTCATCATAAATGATAATGAATGAAGGCAAAACACAAAACACTCATCCTACAAAATGCCTATAACCTTCTTGTGAAATACACAGAACACACTTGAAATAGAAGAAAAACACAGAGTTTTGAAAGTGTATATAGCTGGTATTCATTTGTTTTGTGTGCTACTCAAGAGATTTACACATTCATCATAATGGGAAAGAATGGAGGCTAATACATTAAATGCACTTCCTACAAAATGCCATTATCCTTCTTGTGAAATACACAGAAG
>PVLA01019630.1:0-11882 GCA_004027455.1 Hydrochoerus hydrochaeris
CAAGGGGAATCTGTTATAAATGTTCTATAAGATATGGAAAGGCAGCCCATAGGAGGGTGTCCATTAGTTATGAAGCATATGGGTGATGCATCAGAATATCCTACAAAATTGTGAGGTAAACTAGTGGTAGTTTGAATTCCATTGTCTGATAATCCTCCCATTAAGTCATTATTATTAGTTATTACATGGGGATGATGGTTTCCCCATGATGCTTTCCCCATGATGCTATATGGAACATGGGGGGGTTAGGTACGTATGCCCAATAGGATTTTTGAGCCTGGGCATAAGGTACCTGCAGGGACAGGAGAGCAATCATAGCCAGAAATAAGGTGAATGGTGTAATAGGTTTGCCACTGATGGCAACCACTTCTTTGGCATCAGTCATAAGCTTCTTGATTTGCCCAAAAGTGGGCAGAGTAGCTGTGTGCATGGAGGCCACCTGCTGAAAAAACATAGGGTTAGGTGAATTGAGGTGGAGTTGTTGCATTCCATCTACTATATCTTCATCTGGAACTTGGTTTTCTTCTTCTGCCTCAGGTGGTGGTGTTATGGTGATCGACGGGACCATCCACCCTGGGGGTAGGGGAGGATGAGGTCTCCTTCTCTTTTGGGGCAGCTGCAGTTCTGGTAAGGTGATCAGGTATCCAAATGGGGGATTTTCCATCCTGTGGAAATACACAAGAATAGCCTCGTCCAGAAGCTAGTAAGATATCTGGGCCTTTCCATAATCCAGGAGTTAAATCATTCCATTTGACAAAAACCTGAGAAATTAAGGTAGGATGTTTCCAATGTTGCTCCATATTGTTTAACTGACCATGTCCAATATTTAAATAATTAATAACAAATAGGGCATGTTGCAGAGTGTGATGAGAATAATATTTCTCACTACTAGTTATTTTTTCAATTTGATTTTTTAATATCTGATGGAATCTTTCAACAATTGCTTGTCCTTGGGGATTATAAGGTATTCCAGTAGAATGCTCAATGTCATATAACTTACAAAAGTTTTGAAAATTTTTACTAGTATAGACAGGGGCATTACCAGTTTTTAATTGTTTAGGTACCCCCATAAAGGCAAATGTCTGAATCATGTGTTGAACTACATCTTTATAGGCTTCTTCTGACCTAGCAGAAGCAAAAAGTAAATGAGAATAAGTGTCTATACTAACATGCACAAAAGATAATTTTCCAAAAGATGGGATGTGAGTCACATCCATTTGCCATAATATATTTGGTTTTAGCCCTCTAGGATTTACTCCCATTTTTGGAGAAGGAATAAAAGTCATGCAGGTGGGACAGTCACGAACAATCTGCCTTGCTTTTTCCTTGGTAAGCTTGAATTGGTATCTTAAAGCCTTGGAATTCTGATGGTGTTGATTATGGGACTTGATAGCTAATTCTATGTTAGAGAAAATGTATGCTTTAGTTAATAAATCAACTTCAGCATTACCTTTAGTTAGAGGGCCTGGAAGGCCAGAATGGCTTCTAATGTGCCCAACAAAATATTTGGCAGTTCTTTTTCTTATGACCTGTTGTAATTGTTGTAATAGTGAAACTATAGTGGAAGAGGGTGACAGAACTGCAGTTTCAATAACAGGAAATAGTCTGGTCACGTATTGAGAATCAGAATAGAGGTTAAAGGGTTTAGAGACTTGTTTAAAGACTTCAATTACCACAATTAATTCTGCCCTTTGAGCTGAAGTTTGGCAAGTGTCTATCACCTTTTTAACATGATCTATTTGATAAGCGGCTTTTCCATTAGAGGATCCATCTGTAAAAACAAGGGCAGCATAATCTAAAGGTTGTTTAGAATAAAATTTAGGAAAGATAAAAGGATGTTTTTGCAGAAATAACAGTAGGGAGTTTCCAGGGAGATGATATGTAACTTCTCCTAGACACCCAAGAAAGGCTTCTGCCCAGCTTAAAGAATTCTGTAACAAATTTTCAAACTGCTGGGCCGTAATTGGAACGGTTGTAATCTGAGGGTGTTTTGCAAATAATTCCTTGCTTCTTTTTCTTCCTTTGCTAATTAGTTGGGCTACCAATTCTAAATAAGTGATTAGATTTTTCTTTGGGGATACTGACAAGCTGATCCATTCAATAGGTTGGTCCTGCCAGAGGCAGGCCATAGGACTATATTCAGTAAATGAGATAAGCAGCATCCAGGATTTATGATAGTCCAACTGTTGTAATTGAGATTGTTGTATTGCTTGTTCTACCAACTGAAGGACTTTATTAACCTCTGGATTAAGGTGTCATTTAGAGTTTGGGTTTGAATCTCCCTTTAATATATCAAACAAAGGTTTTAAGTCCTTGGTAGTTAACTTTAAATAGGGCCTTAGCCAATTAATGTCTCCCAATAATTTTTGAAAATCATTGAGTGTATTTAATTTATCAGTGTGAAGTTGTATAGGTTGGATGGTAATGACAGGAGAATTAATAATTCTACCTAAATAATGTAGAGGTAGTTCCGTCTGAATTTTATCAGGGGCTATTTTTAATCCATATTTGGTTAACTCCTTAACAGTGTCTGAAAGAATCTGTTTTAGGGTATCCATATTATCACTAGATAATAATATGTCATCCATATAATGAATAATATATACATTAAGGTAATTTTGCCTTATAATAGTTAGTGCATCAGCCACATATTTTTGACAGAGAGTAGGGCTATTTTTAATTCCCTGAAGTAATGCTCTCCATTGATATCATTTATATGGTTCTTGAAAATTAGGAGAGGGTAGACTGAAAGCAAATTGAAAACAATCATCAGGATGTAGAGGGATAGTGAAAAAACAGTCCTGTAAATCAATAATGTATGTAAAGTTATTTTTAGGAATAGCTACTGGAGAGGGTAAACCAGGCTGTAAAGCTCCCATGCTTACCATAGTCTTGTTAATAGCTCTTAGATCCTGTAGAAGATGCCATTTTCCAGATTTTTTCTTTATCATAAAAATTGGAGTATTCCATGGACTGTTAGAAGATTCAATGTGTCCTGCTAGTAGCTGTTCCTGAACGAGTTCAGTGGCAGCTAGTAATTTCTCTTTTGGTAAGGGCCACTGCTCCACCCAAACTGGATCATCCAATATCCAAGCAATCTTAATAGCTTTGGGAAGGGCAGTGGCCTCTAAGATAAAAAAGCCTCATTGCTGCCAATTTTCACATCCATTTGGGACAATATGTCCCTACCCCATAGCATAAATGGCAAAGATGGAATTATATAAGGTTGAAATGTTCCATTATGATTTTCAAATTTCCAATGTAATATTGAGGAACTCTTGGCAATGTTGGTGGCTTGCCCTAATCCTATAAGGGATGAGTGACTATTTTGAGTAGGCCAATTAGCAGGCCAATCCTTTCCAGCTATGCACGAGACATCAGCCCCTGTGTCAATTAAAACTTTAAAGGGTTTGCCATTAACTTTTATGTTTTGCATAGGTCTTTCTCGGGTAATCTGCTGCACCCATGCAATGACATCAGTAGATCTAAATCCCTTTTCCCCCCTATTGGGATCAAGAACTTGACTCTGCATAGTGACATAAGGTAAGAGTAGTAATTGAGCTATTCTTTGTCCAGGAAAGACTTGTATAGTTTTAGTCCCTGGATGAATCATAATCTTTATCTCTCCAGTGTAGTCACTATCTATTACCCCGGGTATTACCTGAAGCCCTGCTTTTAAGGCACTACTTCTCGCTAGGACCAGGCCTGTGGTGTTTTTAGGTAGAGGTCCAAATACTCCGGTAGGGACAATATGGATTTCATCCTCGGGAGTGATGATAACATGTCTAGAGGCAGGTAAATCTAGCCCTGTGCTCCCTGGGGAGCCGCGGGCCAATTCTGACAAGGAAAGCTTTGCAACGTTCGGGGCTCCCAGGAAGTGGTGCCCCATTGGTTGCTCTGGGGCTGGGGCAGCCCCATTGATCTGTTTTTTGGAATCTCTGAAGAAGTGTCTTGACTTATAGGGGACCCATTCTTGTGATATTTGGATCTACATTCTTTTGCCCAGTGATAGCCTTTATTACATTGGGGACAAATAGATTTAGGCTTTGGCTTGTTTGTTTCCTCCTGATTGTTTCCCTTCAAGGGGCATTCCCTAGAAAAATGTCCTGACTTACCACGGGCAAAGCAGGATCCTTTTTTAGCATTGTCTCTTTTAGTATTATTAGACTTATTTAGCAACTGCATAAATTTACTATATGTTTGACCTTTCAGGGCTGCAGCCATGGCAAAGCCCTGAATATGTGCTGGGGAGGCATCCATGCACATCTTAATATAATCTCCTATAGATCCGTCTTTTCTAATGTGTCTCACTAAGGCTTGGCAAGTAGTGTTAGCATTTTCAAAAGCCAATTGTTTTACTACAATTTCCTCTGCCTCAGGGTTAGCCAAGGCACGAGAAGCAGCCTCTTGCAATCTGGCCACAAAGTCTTCAAATGACTCAGTAGCCCCCTGTTTAATATTACTTAAAAAGGCAGAAGTGGTTTTTCTGGTATGAGAAAGGCTCCGCCAAGCCTCAATTGCTATCTTAGAGACTTCCTTTAAAACCTCCATGGGGAGCTGTATCTGGGCTTGAGCTGACAAATATTCTCCAGTGCCTGTCAACATTTCATAAGTAATTTTATCTCGAGGCTTTCTTAATATATACCTCTTTGCTAGCACTTTAGCCCTGTCCTCAAAATCGGATTTCCAAATTAAATATGTTCCCCCAGACAGGCAGGATTTATCAGTGGACATCCAATCAAAGGGGGTCAACCATTGGCTAGCCAAATTTTCCATTAATTGCAGAGTATAAGGAGAATCTGGACCAAAGTCTTTAACTGCCATCTTAATCTCTTTTAGTAATTTAAAGGAAATGGGCTCCCACTGAGGTTCCTCAACAGGTCCAGGAAAAATGACCAGGAAACAGTGCTCTAGCATTTGCCCTTAATTACGGGCTTGTTGCATGGCTCCCATAAACCCTATGTTTGATAAAGTGGTTTTCTTATTTTTACCCTGTTGGTTTGTTGTTGGGAGATTTTTTGAAAGTGAATGAAAGGCCAGAAACAACTCATCATGATGGTACCAAGTGGCTTCCTCCTCCAGTTCAGCTGCGTAATCTGGGGGCAAGGGTTTCTCTTCCCCTGAAGAACTTTCATTATCGCTATCGCTACCAGATGATGAATTTTCAGTATTAATATTTTTACTTTCTCCTGGGGGTGGTGAGGTTAAAGTGGCTTTATCTATATGAGTTTTGTAGTTTCTTTTTGACCCATCAAACGAAAGTGGTCTGCCCTTGTCCAGATTTATTTCTTTAGCCATGCAAACCATTTCGTGTGTAGGGTCAAAACAATCCTTTAGCACATTCCAAAGGGAAAAGTCATTATAAGGAACTCCCTCAGGCCCATAAATCTCATAATGAGCCTTCATTTCTTTGCCCACCTTCATCCACGTTTCTAAATGTAGTGACCCTTCCTCAGGAAACCAGGGGGAAACTTGGTGCACAAAAGCGAGAAATTCTCATAACTGTTTAGTGGATACAGTAATACCTCTTGTTTTTAGCATATGTCTCAGAATTTTGGCATATATATGCCCTTCCTTGGACCCTGAATGTCCCATAATGATTATGATTTCTTGCCTCTCCATACTTTTCTTCTTTAAGTACCGGACTGTGTCCGCGGGTCTGCAGCACCCTTATGCAAGAATCCTATCCCTGACGAAATAGAAAAAGACTTACCTTCAGGTCCCTGTTCAGGCACCAGATGCCAGAGTCCAGCTGTAGCAGGGCTCAGGGGTCCCAAAGGTGGTCAGGGATTTGGCGAGTGAGAGACAGAAGACACTACACACCAGTATGTGAGTGAATCTGAATCTATTTTATTTTGCAGAAGTGGGAGTATGTATTTGCTAACTTTTGGCAGTAACTTAAACCCCAAGCAGCAAAGCATCCCAGGCTATTTTTTCACCTTTGTTAAACTTTAATCTTGTTACTTAGCAATTTATAATTAATTAGCTTGCAAAAGCAAACATGCTATACCCTAGCCCCAATACTTCCTGTTCTATTTATATTGATTCATTTTATGGATAGGTATAAAAATGATTTTATTGTTTCTTAGATGTTTCTTGCTTGAGCAAATTCTATACAGCTTTTGCCAGTTTTCTTTAGGCAATCTAATTCCCATTCATATCTATTTATACTATTTTTATAAAGTTCTTTAAAGCTTTTATTCTTTTCTTAGTTGGCCAGATTTTCTGTCTTTCTTTTTAACATAGTTACATAATGTTTTTTATCCTCTGTTGATCTAATACAATAGGGTGGCCCATTCCTAGCTAACCTTCCCATGAAATTTAATTGATTATATTTGGCCCATTTTCCTTTGACATTAACTATTCTTTGCCCATACTCATCATAAATCCCTGTGCAAGGCAGAGGGGGGTCAGGCACTTGAGGTAAAGGTTTCTTGGGCCAAGGGAGATACCAAATATGTCTGTTTATTATATAAGCAGGCCCTATATCTGTCATAATGGGTGGTACTGATTTTCTTTTCTTGGGGGCTTTAGTTTGTAATTTCTGATAGAGAAACTTCCCTGGATCAAGGGTAGTTGTCTCATGGGAATTTTGTAAATCTTCCTCCATGAGCTCTCTCATTTGAAGCTTTTGTATAAACTCTCTCATACTACCCACAGAAGGTAAAATTTCATGATTAGCTTTCACAAAGGGGTTATCTAGTAACTCCTAGGGGTTTCTAGTAACTCCTCTGGAGTTTCTATTTTTTGGTTTCATATTGAGTATTACATGAAAATATATATATACATATATATACATATATATGTATATATCTATCTATATCTATCTATATATCTATATCTATATCTATATCTATATCTATCTATCTATCTATCTATATATATATATATATATATGAATTAAACAAATTACAATTACCAGTACAAAACATTCCAATATCCCCATGCCCAATTCCCACATGCGGTGTCCTTTTCCTGCAGAAGCGATTCCTTGAAGCACTCTCCTCCACCCACGGACCTTGTCACAAGGCGTGGATGGACTAGGCCACGGCATGGACAGAAAAGGGTGCCACAATATTGTCTTCTTTGATATAGTTGTTCTAGTTACAAAATTAAAACATATAAAGTGGACATTCAAACAGTGAGGCTGCAAACAGTTCTGTTCACTGATCCAACAAAAACTTAGTAACATGGTTATCAATCCTACACACTTAAGTATACATACAGTTATCTCTTTTAGAGAACTTTCTTTTCCTCCTCTTGCTTTTTTAAAAAAAAATTTACTTAAAGAAAAATTTTGAAACAGAAAGAGTGTAGAAACAATACAAAATCTGAAAAACAAAACAAAACAAAACACAACAAAAAATATAGTAACCAGTAAAAAAATCACTAGTTGATAATTACATACTTTCCTCTTAGATGCAGTTGTTCAAGTTATAAAAATAAAGTCCACAAAGTGCACATCCAAACAGTGAGACTGCAGTCAGTTTTGCTCATCCATCCAACTAAAATTTTAACAACATGGTTATTAATTCCACACACTCAAACATACATGCAGTTATATCCTTTAGAATACTCTCTTTTTCTTTTTTCCCTTTACAATAACTATAATCCATTCTCATAAACTACTTAGAAGTTCTAAACATGTATAAGTCTCTACTCATAAACCTAGCTTTTCTGTATTACAGGGAGAAACAAATCAAAACAAGTCAGCAATACAAATTCCTAGAGAAACATGAAATGAAAAGAACATACAAAAACACAACACTAGGTGATCTACAGTAGTCACTATGATGTCTCTAGTTATTTTCAATAAAACTGTCTATATTGTCAAATATAATATAAACAGCATTACTTTACACTATTAATAAAATCTTAACATTGGAGACACTATAGGACTTCAAAGGCAGTTAACAATCAAACCAGAATGGGTATCCTATTGAATCCTGTCATCTTCAGAGTAGTTGCCCCTACTCTCAGACTCAACACCCTCAAGCATACCAGATTCAAATAAAATCAGTCAAGATAAAACAGTGATATAATCAATCTTCTCTGTTTTATCTCTGCCATGCTGTTTTTCTATGATTTGTTTACTTTTCTCCTTGATTCCACTGTCTGCCCCTTTCTTTGAGGCCCTTCTGCCATTATTCCTGGAACCCTGGTGGTTTTCTTCTCTCTCTCTAGAATGTCCTTCAGTATTCTTTGCAGGATTGGATTTGTGGTCACAAACTCCCCCAGTTCCTCTTTGTCATGGAAATATCTTGTCTCTCCATTAATTTTGAGAGACAGTTTTGCAGGGTACATCGTTCTAGGTTGGAGGTTATTTTCTTTCAGGGCTTAGAATATTTTGCTCCAAGCTCTTCTTGATTTGATGGTTTGCATTGAGAAGTCTGCTGTGATTTTGATGAGTTTTCTTTTATAAGTAATCTGTTTCTTTTCTCTGACCTCTTTTAATATTCTGTTCCTGTAGTGGATTTCTGTGATCCTGGTTATTATATGTCTGGGTGTAGATCTGTTTTGGTTGTAGCTGGCTAGAGTTCTACATGCCTCACTTATCTGAACTTCACTTCTGTTACCTATGTTTGGGAAGTTTTCCTTAATTATTTCTGTGAATAGACTTTTTATTTCATTTGCATTTGTTGCTGCATCTTCCTTCACATATTTTATTCTTAGGTTATAAATCCTCTTGTCATCTTCTAGCCTTTGCATCATTGCTTCCTGATTCCTTGTTCTTTTTAAGAGATCTTTCCTTTCATCATCATACTTTGCTAATCTATCTTCAAGTTTTGAAAGTTTGTCTTTAGTTTCTGTTAAAAGGTTTTGCCAGGTTTCAATGGTGTTTTTAATTTCCTGATATTCTCTTTGGATCTGTTTCATATATTCTAGGTTTTGTTTATATTCTTCATCAAAGGCTTCTCTCCTTTCTCTGGGTTCCTCTATTCTTTCATTGATGTCTATTTGTGGGTTACCCAGGACTTATTTTATTAATCTTCTTATATCTTGCTACACCTGAGTTAGAATTTCAGGTTTAAATTTGACGATGAGGTCACGGATGTATTTCCTTATTTCTGATGAGGCTGTCTCTGACATTACAGGTTTGCTGCTCTCAACCTCCTCTGCATTTACCTCTGTTGGACTCACTTTCCCTGGTTCCACATTTGGGGACCTTTTGTTCTTTCTCTGTCTTGTCATGTTTTTGGCCCCCTTCAGACAGGTAGATGGTGGAGGTCTCTGGGCCTTTCATTTTGCTTACAGTTTTTCTGCAGCGCACTTGCTAAGGAAGTATCACCCCTCAGTCTGCAGCATATCTATGAGTTGCATGCTCAGAGCTGGCTCCTCCCCCTATGCCAGTCAACTGGTTTATGCTTTAACAAGTTTGTGTGTTCCCTGGGGATGCCACTGGCCAAGAAAATCCTTGTCCCTGGCTATTGGGTTTCAACCAATGGTGTGGTCCTGGCTGAGCAGATCCTACCAATCTGCTTTGGACTAGGAGTCATCAGCAGATACTGCCTATTGCCACAATTCAAGCCAGCCCTGCCCAACTCCAAAATGTCACCCAGCTAGTCCTCCCAGCCTGGGGAGCTCAGTTCCCATCACTCACCAAAGTTTTCACAGCTCGACCGGCCATTTCCACTCCCCATCCCTGGGCCTCCCCCAGCCAAGGTCTGGAGCTCACCAACCCTTGCTTTTGGCAGGGCCACAATCTCAGCTCGATCATGAGTCACCTGATTCTAAGATGTGCCTGTACAGCCAACAAGGATTTGTCCAGCTCCAGCCCTCTGTCCATGTTTCTTTTTCTTCTTTCTTTTTTTTCTTTTTCTTTTTCCTCAGTTTCTTCCTGGATCATAAGAATTCCTCTCCTTTTGTCTACCTTCCTCCATGTTGCCAGATTCCAGTGTCTGAGTTGTTTGGTTTTTTTTCCTCAGAGAGGCTCTCTTATTGTGCTGCCACTCAGTCGGCCATCTTGCAATCCCTTTATTCCTCTTACATCCTTTTCTACCCAAAGAATAAAATCACTCTACTAAGGGAAAATCCAGTTTTCCACTGTCATCAATGGAGTGTCTAGATGTAGTTGGGTAACCATCAAGGGAGAGAGCTTAGCCTACAGCTTTCCCTGAATGTCTCTCCTACTTGAACATAGGCTGAGAAAGAGAACTCAGGATTAAACTATTATTATATTCTTGTATTAATATAAAAGTAGGGACAATTAGTTATTTCCAGTGTAATTGTCATGAAAAGGAATAACAGTGGCTATGTATGTATATGTGTGTGTTGTGTGTGTGTAATTTTAACTTTGCAAGAACACAAGATAATGAAATTGATTCTGTAATGATTTTTCTTCCTTTGCCACATTCTCCCACACTGAGCATTGGCCCTAGGGAATTATATCTTTCTAACAGGTACATATATTTCTTAGTTCATTAATGCAATTGACTATTCCAATGTTTCCTTCACTTTCTATTTATCTCTTTTTTTGTTTCTCTTGTTTATATCTTTTCACTTCATATGCTCTAAAATGTGTCTCCATGCACTTACTTCCTTAAGTGGAAATATTCTCACTAAATCCCACTGATATAAGGGAATGAAACTCCTGACCTACTATGTCCTCGAGTTCATGTTTTCTAAAATCAAAGAATGACTTTTAGGAATAATGGTGGTGATGAGTAGAATATATTTACTGAGAGAAAGCTTCTGTTTGAAGAGAGACAGAAGGGGGTCCTGAGTTGGTTGTCCAAGACTTTTTTTTCCCAGGGATTTTATAGATTAAAATCATGAGGTTAGATGACTCAAAGGTGGGGGAAAATGGGAATTTGCAAAGTGGGCATAAAGTGATCCAGATTTAATCCTTAAGGATTATACTGAAGGCTGTGTTTGCATTTGTCTTTAGATCTGGCCCACAGCAAGAGGTGTGTGTCTTCTATTTTGAGATCTTGCCTTCAGCAAGAAGTGTGTGTCTCCTCCAAGGTCATAAGACATCTGGTCCTCTGTGCCAGCTTCTTTAAGGGCCTAGCCATATCTGACTGCCTATATTATTTCTAACTGGCTCAGCTGCCTGTAACACCATTTTTTGCCTGCTCAATTTTACTTTATCACCCTCCTTTTCTTTTCTGTGTTAATAAAAACTGGAGAAATTCCAAACATGTTTATATTATATATATATTGATATATAGATGATTCTTATAACATGGATATTAATGGTCATTATCCTCATCTCACAAAGCAGTGTAGGGATTTGATTTAGTAACAAACTTGAGTTCTAATATGTAGATGGCCTATTTCACACTGAAACATGTCTGCAGCCTCAGACACATCACGGAAAGACACTCACTGAAACAATCTCCACATATGGGTTGTACATATATATATCCCAACTCATCTGCAAACTTTGACACAAATATAAAAGAATCAGGAGAAAAATACAAAATATAGAATTGCATTAAATTCCAAGTAATTATGAAAAGTGAGAGTTAAAGTGATCAATGCTATTAAAAGATAGAAATAAGTAGTGTAATTCATCAATTACTTACATCAAAATAGTTACAAATAGATTGCAGCCTTATTAAATGAAAACAATGCAGGTTATTAAAGAGTGCTTCAGGAAAGATCAGAGATTCAGGGAAAAAAATAAACAGAAATCCTAGAAATTAAATTCTCAGCTACTCAAATAAAATTATCATTTTGAAGTCTCAATAAACATAGAAAAATCACAGACATGAAAACATACTAGAGGTTAATGACAAGATGGATATACTATAACAATCAACAGTAATAAAGAAAATTGCATAAGAATAAGCATCAATTCTATTTGAGCAATCTTCAAAAACCAAAAGGAACAAGAGGAACAATTATGTTTATGGAAGATAGGAAAAGATAGTCTAATG
>PVLA01019631.1:0-11887 GCA_004027455.1 Hydrochoerus hydrochaeris
TCCAAAAATGGGCAATGGAGATGAACATACAGTTCTCAGATGAAGATATACAAATGGCAAATAAATACATGAAGATATGTTCACTATCACTGGTCATTTCAGAAATTCAAATTAAAACAACATTCAGATTTCATTTCACTCCAGAAAGAATGTATGTTATCCAGAAAACAATTGATAAAAAATGTTGGCGATGATACAGTGAAAAATCAACACATTTCCACTGTTGATGGGAGTGCAGACTAGTGCAAGCACTGTGGAAATCAGTACGGAGATAACTCAAAAACAAGGATTGGAGCTTCCATTCAATCCAGCTATTTTCCTCCTGCCTATCTTCACAGAAAAATTGAAAATCTCATGTCACAGAGATATAAGTGGACACAATTTGTGGCATTTATGCTTTTGTGGCAGGTATGTGACATATATGTGACATATATGAACTATTAATGACATAAAAATATCACATATGACACGTATGACATATATGTGACAATTATTACATGTATGAAGATTATAACATATGTAAAACTTAACACATATGCAATAGAGATGCCATATGTGCTTTATCAATAATCCAAAAAGCAAACTTAAATATAACAAGAGAATGTTACCATCAGAGTATTTGAAGAGTGCTTCCATGTCATAATGAAATGGGGGGAATTGGGTACCACAAATCCAAATGCTGCAGAGAATACTGAAGCATATTTTAGACAGAGACAACATAATTACCAGGATTGAAGCAACTGGGGCAGAAAGGAACCTCTGAGCATGGCCGGCAGTAGCACAAAGAGGAAAGCAGACAAAAAAGTCAGAAAATAGCAGTGCCAAAATGAGGCAGAGATTGAGGTCACTAATAGTGGCAGATGTGACTTGTCACAATTGTGACATCTATGACAATTGTGACATGTGACTTTTATGGTTTATATGCTATTTATGAAATATATGACACTTGTATGTCTTGAATGGCATAAGTGATTTATTCGACTTATGTGGCATAAGAGATATTTATGATAATTGTGACATATTGACATACATGACATTTAGACCCATGACATGTTTAGTATATGTAACATATGTGACATATGTGATATTCATGATATATGTGACATATATTGTCTGTGTGACATTAAGGTCATTTGTGACAGAAGACAGCTTTATGTCATTTGTGGTATTTATGTCTTTTGGGGCATGTATGTGGCATGTATGTGACATATATGACCTACCTATGACATAAAAATTTCACATGTGACACGTGTGACATATATGTGTCAATTATGACATGTAGGAACTTTGTGACATACATGATATATAACTAAGCAAGAGGAAAATCTTAAATATAAAGAGAGAATGTTACACTTCAGATACATTGCAAGTTCCTTACATGGCATAATGGAACTGGGGGAATTTGCAATAAGCAATGTGACACATGTGATATTTATGACATATGTGACATACATGTTCAAAGTTACATTTACAACATTTTGGTCCTAACTCACCTTTGTGACATTTGTGATCTTTATGTTATGCATGGCATGTATATCTGAGATATATGATACTTTTATGACATAAAAATATAACATGTGACACGGATGACATATATGTGCCAATAATTACATAAATGAAGATTATAACATACAGGAAACTTATCACATATGTGATAGAGATGCCATAGGGGACATAATCATAATCCAGATAACATACTTAAATATAACAAGATAATGTTAGCCATCAGAATAATTGCAAGAGTGCTTCCATGTCACAATGGAATGGGGGGATTTGGTGACCCCAAATCAAAACCCTACAGAGAATGCTGAGGCTCATTTTAGACAGAGACAATATAATTACCACGATTGAAGGAACTGTAGCAGAAAGGAACCTCTGAGCATGGCTGGCAGTAGCACAAAGAGGAAAGCAGACAAAGAAAGTCAGAAAATAGCAGTGCCGAAATGAGGAAGAGATTGAGAGTGCTAATTGTGACAGATGTGACTTGTCACAATTGTGACATCTATGACACTTGTGACATGTGACTTTTATGGTTTATATGCAATTTATGAAATATATAACATGTGTATGTCACGAATGGCATAAGTGATGTATTCGACTTATTTGGCATAATTGACATTTGTGATAATAGTGACATAGGTGACATATATGACATTGAGAACCATGACATGTTTAGTATATGTCACATATGTGACAGATGTGACATTCATGATATATGTGACATACATGGTCTCAGTGATATTAAGGTCATTTGTGACAGAAGACACATTTATGTCGTTTGTGGCATTTATGTATTTTGGGACATGTATGTGACATGTATGTCCTATCTATGACATAAAATTTTCACATGTGACAAGTGTGACATATATGTGTCAATTATACCATGTATGACTTTATGATATATATGACAATGATCACATCTGTGATATGTTTGACATATATGGCATATAACTAATCCAGAGGACAATCTTAAAAAAAAGCAAGAATGTAACCCATCAGATCAATTGCAAGTTGCTTCCATGGCATAAAGGAACTGGGGGAATTTGTGACAAGCAATGTGACACATGAGACTTTTATGACATATGTGACATATATGTTCAATGGGACATTTACAACATTTTGGACCTAACTCAGCTTTGTGACATTTGTGAGCTTTATGAAATTCATGGCATGCATATCTGACATATATGAACTTTTTATGACATAAAAATATCACATGTGACACAGATGACTTATGCATGCCAATTATTTCATGTATGAAGATTATAGCATATGGGAAACTTATCACATCTGTGATAGAGGTGCCATATGAGCCATAATAATAATCCAGATGACATACTTAAATGTATCGAGAGAATGTAACCCATCAGAGTAATTGCAAAAAGTGCTTCCATGTCATAATGGAATGGGGGGAATAGGTAGTCACAAATCCAAACCCTACAGAGAATATTGAAGCTCATCATAAATGTGAAATATTTATGTCATAGATAGGTTATATATGTCACATATATGTCACATGCATGCCCCAAAATACATAAATGCCACAAATGACATAAAGGTGTCTTCTGACACAAATGAACTTAATGACACCAAGACCATATATGTCACATATGTCGTGAATGTCACAAATGTCACCTATGTGACATATACTAAACATGTCATGGGTCTAAATGTCATATATGTCACCTACGTCACAATTATCACAATTGTCACGTATGCCACATAAGACGAATATATCACTTATGCCATTCATGACATACAAATATCATATATTTCATAAATGGCATATAAACCATAAAAGCCACATGTCACAAGTGTCATAGATGTCACAATTGTGACAAGTCACATCTGTCACAATAAGTGCTCTCAATCTCTGCCTCATTTCGGAACTGCTATTTTCTGACTTTGTCTGCTTTCCTGTTTGTGCTACTGCCGGCATTGCTCAAAGCATTCTTTCTGGCTCAGTTCCTTCAATCCTTGTCACTATATTGTCCCTGTCTAAAATGAGATTCAGTATTCTCTGTAGGGTTTGGATTTGTGGGCAACAATTCCCCCCATTCCATTATGACATGGAAACCCTCTTACAATTACTTTGATGGTTGATATTCTCTTCTTCTATGTAAGTATGTTACCTGCAATGTTGATATGGCACATATGGCATCTCTATCACATATGGGATAAGTTTCACGTATGTTATAATCTTCATACATGTAATAATTGGCACATATATGTCATACATGTCGCATGTGATATTTTTATGTCATAAAAAGGTCATATATATCAGATATATATGCATGCTTGTCATGAAGGTCACAAATGTCATAAAGGTGAGTTAGGTCCAAAATGTTGTAAATGTCACATTGAACATATATGTCACATATGTCATAAATGTCACATGTGTCACATTGCTTGTCACAAATTCCCCCAGTTCCTTTATACCATAGAAGCAACTTGCAATTTATCAGATGGGTAACATTCTCCCTTTAGTATTAAGATTGTCCTCTGGATTACTTGTATGTCATATATGTCACACATATCACATATGTGATTAGTGTCATATATGTCATAAATGTCATACATGTCACAATTGACACATAGATGTCAAACGTGTCACATGTGAAATTTTTATGTCATAGATAGTTCATATATGTCACATTCATGCCCCAAAATATATAAATGCCAAAAATGACATAATGGTGTCTTCTGTCACTATTGAACTTAATGTCACAGAGACCATATATGTCACATATGTAGTGAATGTCACATATGTCACATATGTGACACATACTAAACATGTGACAGGTCTCAATGTCATATATGTCGCCTATGTCACAATTATCATAACTGTCACTTATGCCACACAAGTCAAATACAACACTTATGCCATTCATGACATACAAATATCATATATTTCATAAATGGCATATAAACCATAAAAGTCACATGTCACAAGTGGCATAGATGTCACAATTGTGACAAATCACATCTGTCACAAGTAGCACTCTCAATCTCTGCCTCATTTCGCCACTGCTATTTTCTGACATTGTTTGTCTGCTTTCCTGTTTGTGCTACTGCCGGCATTGCTCAGAGCTTCCTTTCTGCCTCAGTTACTTCAATCCTCATCATTATATTGTCTCTGTCTAAAATGAGCTTCAGTATTCTCTGTAGGGTTTGGATTTGTGGTCATCAATTCCCCCCATTCAATTATAACATGGAAGTGCTGTTGCAATTACTCTGATGGGTGACATTCTCTTCTTATATGTAAGTATGTTATCTGGATTATTGATATGGCCCATATGGCATCTCTATCACATATGTGATTAGTTTCATGTATGTTATAATCTTCATTCATATAATAACTGGCACATATATGACATACATGTCACATGTGATATTTTTTTGTAATTAAAATTTCATATAGTTCACATATATATTACATGCATGTCATGAAGGTCACAAAAGTCATAAAGTTGAGTTAGGTCCAAAATGAGGTAAATGTCACATTGAACATATATGCCACATATGTCATAAATGTCACATTTCTCACATTGCTTGTCACAAATTTCCCAAGTTCCTTTAGGCCATGGAAGCAAATTGCAATTTATCTACTGGGTAACATTCTCTCTTTATTTTAAGTTTGTCCTCTGGATGAGTTACATATCATACATATCAAACATATCACCTACATGATCATTGTCATATATGTCATAAAGGACTTACATGTCATAATTGACACATAGATGTCACATGTGTCACATGTGAAATTTTTATGTCATAGATAGGTCATATATGTCACAGATATGTCACACTCATGCCCCAACAGACATAAATGCCACAAATGACATAAAGGTGTGTTCTGTCAACCATGAGATTAATGTCACAGAGAACATATATGTCACATAGGTCTTCAATGTCACATATGTCATATATGTGACATAGACTAAACATGTCATGGGTCTAAATGTCATATGTCACCTATGTCACAATTATCACAAATGTCACTTATGCCACATAAGTCGAATACATCACTTATGCCATTCATGACATACAAATATCATTTATTTCAAAAATGGCATATAAACCATAAAAGTCACATGTCACAAGTGTCATAGATGTCACAATTGCGACAAGTCACATCTGTCCCAATTAGCACTCTCAATCTCAGCTGCATATCGGCACTGATTTTTTCTGACTTTGTTTGCCTTCTTTCCTCTTTGTGCTACTGCGGCCATGCTCACATGTTACTTTCTGCACCAGTTCCTTCAATCATGGTAATGATGCTTTCTCTGTCTAAAATGAGTTTCACTTTTTCCTGTAGGGTTTGGATTTGTGGTCACCAATTCAACCCATTCCAATATGACATGGAACACTCTTGCAATTACTCTGATGGGTGACATTCTCTTCTTATATGTAAGTATGTTATCTGGATTATTGATTTGGCCCATATGGCATCTCTATCACATATGTGATAAGTTTCACATATGTTATAATCTTCATACATGCAATAACTGGCACATATATGTCATACATATCACATGTGATAATTTTATGTCATAAAAAGTTCATATATGTGAGATATATATGCCATGCATGTCATGAATTTCACAAATGTCATAAAGGTGAGTTAGGTCCAAAATGTTGTAAATGTCACATTAAACATATATGTCACATATGTCATAAATGTCACATGTGTCACTTTGCTGGTCACAAATTGCCCCAGTTCCATTATGCCATGGAAGCAAATTGCAATTTATCTGCTGGTTAACATTCTCTCTTTATTTTCAAGATTGTCCTCATAGTTATATGTCATATACATCAAAGATATCACCTACATGTTCAGTGTCATTTATGTCATAAAGGTCATACATGTCATAATTTACACATAGATGTCACACATGTCACATGTGAAATTTTTATGTCATAGATACGTCATTTATTTCAAATATTTGTCACGTTCATGCCACAAAAGATATAAATGCCACAAATTACATAAAGGTGTCTTCTGTCACAAATGACCTTAATGTCACAGAGACCATATATGCCACATATGTCGTGAATGTCACATATGAGACATATGCTAAACATGGCATGGGTCTAAATGTCATATATGTCACCTATGTCACAATTATCACAAATGTCAGTTATGCCACATAAGTTGAATAAATCCCTTATGCCATTCATGACATACAAATATCATTTATTTCATAAATGGCATATGAACCATAAAAGCCACATGTCACAAGTGTCATAGATGTCACAATTGTGACAAGTCATGTCTGTCTCAATAAGCACTCTCAATCTCTGCCTCATTTCTGCACTGCTATTTTCTGACATTGTTTGTCTTCTTTTCTCTTTCTGCTACTGCCTGTCATGCTCAGAATTTCCTTTCTGCTGCAGTTCCTTCAATCCTGGTAATTATAATGTCTCTGTCTGAAATGAGCTTCAGTATTCTCGTTAGGGTTTGGATATGTGGTCACCAATTTCACCCATTCCATTATGACATGGAAGCACTCTTGAAATTAGTCTTGTGGGTTACATTCTCTTGTTATATTAAAGTATGTTATCTGGATTATTGATATGGCACATATGGCATCTCTATCACATATGTGATAAGTTTCACTTATGTTATAATCTTCATAAATGTAATAATTGGCACATATATGTCATGCATGTCACTTGTGATATTTTTCTGACATAAAGGTTCATATATTTCAGATATATACTCCATGCATGTCATAAAGGTCACCAATGTCACAAAGGTGAGTTAGGTCCAAAATGAAGTAAAAGTCACATTGAACATATATGTCCCATATGTCATAAATGTCACATGTGTCACATTGCTTGTCACAAATACCCCCAGTTCCTTTAAGCCATGGAAGTAACTTGCAATTTCTCTGATAGGTAACATTCTCTCTTTATTTTTAAGATTGTCCTCTGGATTACTTATATGTCATATATGTCACAAATATCACTTATGTGATTATTGTCATAGATGTCATAAACGTCATACATGACATATTTGGCACATATATGCCACACATGTCCCATGTGAAATTTTTATGTCATAGATAGGTCATATATGTCACATATATGTCACATGAATGCCCCAAAATGCATAAATGCCACAAATGACATAAAGGTGTGTTCTTTCAAAATTGACCTTACTGTCACAGAGACCATATATGTCACATATGTCGTGAATGTCACATATGTCACCTATGAGACATATACATAACATGTAATGGGTCAAAATGTCATATATGTCACCTATGTCACAATTATTATAAATGTCACTTATGCCACATAATTCGAATAATTCACTTATGCCATTCTAACCTACAAATGTCATATATTTCAAAAATGGCATATAAACCCTAAAAGTCACATGTCACAAGTGTCATAGATGTCACAATTTTGACAAGTCATGTCTGTCACAGTTAGGGCTCTCAATCTCTGTCTCATTTCTGCATTGCTATTTTCTGAGTTATTTGTGTACTTTTCTCTTTGTTCTACTGCCTGTCATGCTCAGAATTTCCTTTCTGATGCAGTTCCTTCAATCCTGGTAATGATATTCTCTGTCTAAAATGAGCTTCAGTATTCTTGGTAGGGTTTGGATTTGTGGTCACCAATTTCCCCCATTCCATTATGACAAGGAAGCACTCTTGCAATTACTCTGATGGGTAACATTCTCTTGTTATATTAAAGTATATTATCTGGATTATTGATATGGCCCATATGGCATCTCTATCACATATGTGATAAGTTTCACATATGTTATAATCTTCATACATGTAATCATTGGCACATATATGTCACACGAGTCACATGTGATATTTTTATGTCATAAAAAGTTCATATATGTCAGATTTACATTCCATGCATGTCATAAAGGTCACCAATGTCAAAAAGGTGAGTTAGGTCCAAAATGATGTAAAAATCACATTGAACATATATGTAACATATGTCATAAATGTAACATGTGTCACATTGCGTGTCACAAATACCACCAGTTGCTTTAAGCCATGGAAGCAACATGCAATTTTTCTAATGGGTAACATTCTAACTTTATTTTTAAGATTGATCTCTGGATTGGTTATATGTCATATATGTCACACATATCACATATGCAGTTAGTTTCATAGATGTCATAAACATCATACATGTCATAATTGACTTATATATTTCACAAGTGTCACATGTGAAATATTTATGTTAGAGATAGTTCATATATGTCATATGCATGCCCCAAAAGACATGAATGCTACAAATGACATAAAGGTGTCTTCTGTCACAAATGACCTTAATGTCACAGAGATCATATATTACACAAATGTTGTGAATGTCATATATGTCACCTATGTTAAATAAACTAAACATGTCATGGGTCTAAATGTCAAATATGTCACCTATGGCACAATTATCACAAATGTGTCTTATGCCAAATTAGTCGAACACATCACTTATGCCATTCATGTCATACAAATGTCATATATTTCAACATATCATATAAACCCTAAAAGTCACATGTCACAAATGTCATAGATGTCACAATTGTGATAAGTCACATCTGTCACAATTAGTACTCTCAATCTCTGCATAATTTCAGCACTGCTATTTTCTGACTTATTTGTCTATATTTCTCTTTGGGCTACTGCCTGTCATGCTAAGAGGTTCCTTTGTTCTTCAGTTACTTCAATCCTGGTAATTATATTGTCTCTGTATGAAATGAGCTTCAGTATTCTCCTTAGTTTTTGGATTTGTGGTCACCAATTTCCCCCTGCCTCCAGAGGCCGCACCCCTCCCCCGTCTTCAGGGCTCCCACTGCTTTCATTTTGGGCCTGGCGCAAAGCATCAGGCTGGAACAAGATATGGTGTGCTTTAAATTAGCTTTTCCTTATTTTCTGTTTTGCTTCCTCAAACAGAGCCAGATTTAAGCACACATCTGGTCTTTCCTCATGCCCTCGGTAAGTGGGCTTGCTGTTTTGAGTTGTCCGCAAACTGCTCCAGCCAAAAAAATAATAAAAAATTATAAAGTTCACAGAAACAAAAAGGAAAGAGTAGATCTCCTGGTGCCTTATCCACACTTCGGTGAGTCATGTTACAAATTCCTTTCAATTTCAATGTTCATGTTCTGGCTGGGCATTTAGCTAATGGGCCTAAAGGTCAGCCTGATTAGCGCTCATTCCTCATTTCCAATGCCTCATTGGAAAGAGAATAAATGATTCGGTGTTCTGGGCATGGGACATCCTTCAGAGACATAGATTCTTGCTGGCCATAAACATCTTGCTTTTACTTGCCCATACTATACCGAAGCAAGGCACAGCAATGCCAGACACAGCAAAGCAAAGGCAGGCAAAGCAACCCTAATCGGTGTTGGCCTTTGCCGGGATGTGCTGAGTCATGCCTGTAAGGTCCATACTCAATCAGGAGGCTGAGAGAACAGGACCACCTTGGCATTGAGGACTGAGTGGGCTCCATGGTGACTTCAAGGCCAGCCTGGACTAGATGCAACACAGGGAATGTCCTCCCAATCCCAAAGCAAACTACCCTCACCTGGAATCAAGCAACACTTCATTAGGTTCCTGGTCTTTTCATTTTCTTTGGAGTCTTTGAGAGACACGGTCTCACCATGCCATTCAGGCTGGGCCTTGCTTCAATTTGGAGCCTAGGAAGGTCTACAACATTCAACTATCCTCCTGCCACAGACTCCTGAGGGCCTGGCATTCATTATACGACCCACCACACGTGGAAAATCCCAGATATTCTAAATAGGTAGTGAGCACTTTTGGAAACTGAAGAAGAGCTACTGATACACTCAGCCTTCTGTTTCCTGCCTTTTTGCTAGGTGAGTTCTGCCCCACGCACTGGATCCCCATATCACCATAGGACCTGAGCAATTAACTTCCTCATCTTACTGGTTGACTCTAGTTTTCTCCCTCATCCATGCCATGCCATGCTCAAAAGTTGCCATTTATTCCAAACCTCTACTCCTCACCCAGCACCAAAGGCAGGTCCAGGGGCATGACAATCTGAAATCTTGGATGTCTATTAGAAAATTAGATGTGAGCAGGTTACTCTCATAAATGAATTCATTAACTGTTTTGCATTCTCTTTTTACCTAAAGGAACAAAAGAACATATGCCAAAATGAGTAGGGATAACAGAGCATTTAAGAAAAAAATGAAACCTAAGAATTCATGAGTTGGGGGCCGGACATAGCTCAGATTTATGACAGTCAGTTTGGTAAGTCTGATGTCATAATTTGGATCCCTGCTAACAACAAGAACAACTATCAACACCACAACAACAACTACAACATCACTGGTTTCTAAATTACAGATTGCTCTCTTTGAAATAGCTGTTCAGCTTACATCATGAAAGAATCCAAAGTGGATAGGGATTGAAACATGGTTTGTGGAAATTAATTTCCTCAATCGGAATGCTTAAAGAGACCCCCCTTCATTCTTTTTCATACCTGAGGGATATTACATTGGATAAGCTTGCCACATATTTTTCATATACTCTGAGATGGATGGGCATTAAGCTTGACTCTAAGATGTGGCTCTGCCTCATTTTGCTGCAAAAAGAATAAAGAAAAAGTACAAATTTTGATGTTATACAGATTCAGGCTCATCAATCACTTTAACCTGATCTTTAACACTAGGGGATCAGTAAGGAGGAAAGCAATATGTGAAAAGTTCATTAGAGGAGCTAAATGTGTTATAGTCAAGACCACTTGGCTGCCGTGGCATGGCACCTGCAACGATGCACTTTGAGATCCAATATGGTGAACATTTAGGTCAAGAGAAAACATCAACACTTGTGCTCCCTGGTTTAGCTTAGTTGCCTAAGGGCCCATTCTGTAAACTTTGGGTTGTAAGTTCCATCCCGGGGGTAGCAAAAAAAAAAAAGACTTTAAAATAGTTACCCAGTCCTTTTTTTTAATGTATAAACATAGGCATCAGGGTACATTCTCTATTATATTCGAATTACTCATTATGTAGCAAGTGATGTGCCATTAGTATATCACTGCAGGTTTTATTCATTTATCTATTTAGTTTTCATTGATTCACACAGGGCTTCTTAGGCAGTTCATTGTCTCCTGCAATGCACAAAGCAATGCATCACGAAATGGAATGTGTGGTGATTGACCTTGCCATGCGTGTTCCTCTTCCCCTTCTGTCTCACCCCCCCGACACTCCCTCCCGAGTTGCTGCCCCTTCCCTCTCCTAAGGGCTCGCAGTGCTTTCATTTTGGGCCTGGCGCCAAGCATCAGGCTGGAACAAGACACGGTGTGCTTTAAATTGGGTTTTCTTTATTTTCTGTTGTGCTTCCTCACACAGAGACAGGTTCAAGCCCACTTCTGGTCTTTCCTGGTGCCCTCAGCA
>PVLA01019632.1:0-11887 GCA_004027455.1 Hydrochoerus hydrochaeris
CTCCAGCAAGGGGATAAGAGAGGCCTGGGAGGAAGTCACCCCAGCCTTGGCCTCAGGAAGGAGCATTCAGGACACCTCCACCATGGCCTGGACCACGCTTTTCATTGGCCTCCTTGCTCACTACACAGGTGCTACCCCAGGACCCTCATACTCCCACCCAGCCCAGGGCTCATAAGCCAGGGGTAAGTGTCTGAGGAACAGAGCTCTCACCACTTCCCCCCCCACCTGCTTCTCTCTCCCTGCAGGCTCTGTGGCCTCTTATGTGCTGACACAGCCATCGTCCATGTCAGTGACATTGGGACAGACAGCCAGGATGACCTGTGAGGGAAACAACATTGGAGGTAAAAGTGTGCACTGGTACCAGCAGAAGCCAGGCCAGGCCCCCCTGCTGGTCATATATTATGATAACAGACAACGCTCTGGGATTCCTGACAGATTCTCCGGTGCCAACTCGGGCAACACAGCCACACTGACCATCACTGGCGCCCAGGCTGTGGATGAGGCTGACTATTACTGTCAGGTGTGGGATAGTAGCATTGCTCACGGTGACACAGACACATGGGGAAGTGAGACACAAACCCACCAGCAGCCCTGTTGCCATGTCCCCTCCCTGCAGAGACAGGAGAGAGGCTGCCACACAGAGAGGAAGTTTCTAGCCTGTCCTGCCTCAGCACCCAGGCTCCTGAGATGAGGGTAGGGTACATCCTGAACCTCCCTTGGTGCTATTGGTTCTATTGTTCCCAGGACAGGACATTTTAAACAACATGAACTGCCAGTTCCCTAGGCCCATAAAATGTCAGCCCAGCACTGTGTCTACAGGTGTGATGAGAGAATATCTCTCACCTGATGTCATCTTAGCGTCTCATTAAAGGGTGATCTATTCAACAGACTATGTTTTGGGGATGTGCACTTCAATGGGTAAACACTCGTTTTGCAAGGAAGGTAGATTTTAGTCATAACTGTGACATAATAACATAGATCAGAAAATACAATGAGAAAGTTTTGAAGTATTGATTTATTTAATAACCAAATAATTTCCATGAAGGAAAACTGTTTGCCCAATGCAGCCAACTGTTTATGTGGAGAATTAATTTTCATAAATGGTTGGGAGCAAAAAACTGTGGCATTTACTGTTGACACTGCCATCCAAGTCTCTCTAGGCCTCAGCTTTCCCTGCAGTGAGATGAGAACATCTACACACATCATGAGAAATTCTGGTTTCTTTTCAAAGTGAAGTGATATAAAACCTCTAAGTCTAATTACATAGAAACAGATTCTGAGGGTGTAGTCACTCACCCAGATGTTAGAATCTCCTGTCCCCTCACAGAAATCCAAGAATAGTACTCAGCAAGGGAGGTTTCTGCTTGCTGGGAACAGGCAACTGCAGGTCTTGAGAAGCAGATGATCTGGTTCCACCAAAACTTCTGCCCAGACTGGACAGCAAGACTCTGCCTTGATGAAAAAAGGGTTTCTGATGAAATAAAAATGATAGCAAAAATGTTGATATGGTGACAGTGCTGTTCATCTAAGGGGTTGCCGATCTTCAATGACAGAAACAGCTGGTGTCTCCTCTAATAGCACAACTGCCCCTATCAAGGTCGAGGGACCATCAGTTTCTGATTCTAAGCAAATAAAAATTCTGAGACCAAATGATGAGAATCACATTTTCCTGGACTTCCATGTTGCTTGTGAAAGAGCACATTTTAACTTGTACTCTCCATTAAACAACTAGAAAAACTTATTTTCAAAACCAGGACAAGATTACAGGGGCTAATGACCTCCCATCCCACTGCAAATGCCACCTCTGTGTCCTAGGCTGTCACTGAGTCTTGACTCTTTGTCAGGACAATGTCAGGGCCCAGGACTTTGGGATCAGCTGGAGGAGGGAAGCTCCTGCTGAGTCTCCCACACCAGCAGAGGGCATTAGAGTTGCATTAGAAGAGCAAGCAGAAGAGAGGCGGGGGGTGCTGGGAGAGCCCCAGAAGGAGGCCTGTTATGGGGTGTGAATACGGGTCTAAGGACAGGCCTCAGATGGGAACAGAGGACAGTCCGTCCTCTAACCTGGGCTGCAATGATCATATTATCAAAGTCAGATTCAAACAGGGTCACCCAGGGCACTGACGGGATAGTGGCTCAGGAAGGCCTCCCCTGGGAAGTGAACCTGGAGAGCGTAGTGGGAGGTGTCATCCTGGACTGCTCTGGAAGGGCTGCGGTCTGGAGGGAAACCACAGCAGAGTCCTGGTGCTTTAGGAGGAGCTCAGTGTGAGCGGTCGTGGTTTCCAGGGTCTGAGTCCTACATCTAAGACACCTGCCTGGGCCTGTTGGCCACTGTTAGGGCACCATCTCTCACTATTAATAGTGGACATGGAGCTGACCCCTGTGCCCCGGGCACTTCCAGTTACACAGGCCACTCTCTCCTGGCCTCTCCTCTCTGGCTATGCAGATCAGCCCTCAGGCTGCAGCTCCTGTGCTCAGTTGCAGTCTCAGATGGGGGAGGGTTGCCTGGGTCCCTGTTTTCATCCATCCTCCCATGGCCTCTCATTGGCCTTCTGAAGCCAGGACACTTGTCTCTCCTCAACCCTCTGGAAAGTTCTCTTTCATTTGAGAAAACCAAATGATACCAAATTTGACTTGGAAAGTAAGTTTCACTGGTATAGCTGTGTTCAGAGTACTAGGAGTGTACTTTCAAACATGTGAACCATTGTAGCCACAAATCAAAATGTATAAGAAGAGACAGGCTGCTTAAAAATGGCTGATTAGAAGCAGGAGCATTTGCCTACTTCTCTCCAAGTAGGAATGAAAACAATCAAAGCACAAAGGTCAGAGGGACAGAAATTCAAGCCTGAAACACCACCAGCAAGCAGAACAGCCTTGGTCTCAAATAACACAGAAAGATTAAAGGCCTCCCAGCCCCAGGCATTTGGGCCCCATAACTGTGCCAGGTGAGGTGACCACAAGATTCCAGTCTGGTACAGCTTCAGCCTAAGAGGCCCCGAGTTCACAATCAGTCCTGCTGGCTCCAATACAGTGGCCTAAGATTTAGTCACCTCCAGTTTGGCAATAGCTGATGAGCCTCAAGCTTATGACACACCAGAAGAGTCAGCCAAATTTCCTGCACTGGCTTACTACTGAAGGACATTTCCAATGAAGCTAGAAAGGAAAGGCTACAACAAGCCCCTTTTTCTTCAGGGTGCAGGTACTGCCACATGTCCTCAGGGATCTGGGATGAAGAGGGAAACCCAGCACCACTAAGTGAGCAAAATAGGGTGCCAGCAACTAACCCTAAAGATGGAAAATGTTAACTGCTTGACAAAGAATTGAAAGTCATAATTTGAAGGAAACACAATGAACTTCAAAAAATGCACAGAAACAATTCAATGAAAAAGGAATGACAATAAGTTCTCAAAATGTGAAATTTAACACAGAGATTAAAGTAAAAATATCAATGAAAAAATCAAATGCAAATTCTAAAGCTGAAAAATAAAATGAATGACATAAAAATGTGGTAGATAGTATCCACAAGATAAATTTTGGGGCAGAAAAATGAATCAGTCTTTCAAATATCAAGGCAAAATCTAACTTTTAAGTCATATAAATAACTTACAGATGTGATCACTCGCAGATCCAAAATGCAGGAAGAGCATACTCACTCCAGATATTACAAATCTTTTCTCATGGTCTTTAAATTTTCATTTGTTGGTCACTAGGCCACTCATGGTTCAAATATTCCAGATTTCCAGACCCTTGGACTGTCCAGCTTGGCTTAGCCCCTCAAGTGTGGGGCTCCTGTGGACACATAAAATGCAGAGCAGAGCAGCCCAGGGTAGTGGACAAAATGGGACATTCCTAGATCCACTCTTCAGGTCTGTCCCACACACTGTGAAGGCAGAGATTCTGGGCATATACAGAGAGAGTCTTTCTGGAAAGTGCTGTTGGCTACAGAAAACTGCCTTCCAGGTTCAGGTCTGTTCTCCTAGATGCTCTATCTATTGTCTGCTTGAGGCCTAGAATCTAAAATCCTGCTTCAATTTAAAATGTCTTTCCTGAAGCACCTTGAGTTCCAGAGTTCCACACAGGAATGCTGAGCCCTCAAAAGCCACCTCACAGGTGCCGCTGTCTCCTTCTGCCCAGTGCTGCCTTCCTCACCTCTCTGAAGGCAGCCTGTGCATCCACTCTCCACCTCAGAGTCTGTGTCCAGGAAGAGCAATCTACAAAGGCCAGCTGTACCCAGAAGGAGCATCAGGGACCTTGGAAGTAACTCTACACCCAGAAAACATCACGTTCCTCGTAAATCCTCAGTGTAAAAGTCTGAATGCACCAGTTAAATCTGGCTGTTCCTTGCATTCTTATGAAATGAAAATAAAACCTAGCATACTAGGTATTCTGTATATGAAAGTTAAGTGGAGGCTCAGTTCATCATGAAGGTGAATCCAAACTCAGGGGGACCAGGTGTCTCATGCCCACGCAGTTAGCCAGCTTTTAAAACCAATAGGTATGGAGATCAGAATGGAATTTATTTTACTTCCATCTTTCATGACTTTCACAAAGCATCATTCTTTTCACCCTCCAACCAGAAATATAGCTGATCAGCTCTGAAAAGTGCAGTTTACCATGTCAAAGTTGTCACTAAAAGAGCCACCAGAGCCCACCCATGTCCACATGAAACCATTCATATTTCTTTGAACCACAAATATCCAAATAGAGCAAATAAAGTTAGTAATAATGATCATGTTCCATCTAATATAAAACCATCTCCCAACCAAGACTGCGCCAACACTTTCCCCACAAGAGGCTACGAGACACACTTCTTTCTTCCAGTGTATCTTGTTCTCCCACTTAGATATCCTCTGCTTCATACACAGATTTATAGATATAAAGCTAAATATTATTAATATACCATATCCTATGTTAATGAAACATTAATGAGACACAGAGAAAACAAATAATTTTGGTAATACACATTGAATTGTGTGCATATATGTTCATTCATATAATTTATTTCAGCATTCACAAATATTTGTTTATTCCCTATTCATTCCAAATTTCCTATATCAACTACAAATACCTTAGCTAGAGCTGATCCCTTAGTTAGTCAACCCATTTGGAATGGCCCAAAACATCACTCCAGAAGGGACCTATTGATGACTGTGTTGGTTTCCAACTTCAGTGTAGACCAAGGGAACACTAGAGAGTATCCTGCATTCCTCGCATAGTCTTCCCCACCCCAGTTCGAAAGTGACCAAACTTTTCCTCTTGACAGTGAAGATCAATCATCATCCAAAATTCCTCCCTTACCTCATGATTTCTTATTATGAGGATAATAAAAGGGCCATGGAACCAACCCATGTGCCATTTCAATGTATCTGTTGCTGACCTTCCTGGGGAAGGACTGTCCTTTTGAACAGAGACTCCTACACTACAGCAGCAAATCATGGGTCGCCGAGAGGGGAGGCTGATTTGGACAGTGCATCACTAAGAGTGATGGTGAATGATGTCACACACATTCCCACACCTTGGCTCCAGAACAAGGAATCTTGGCTAAGGACATTGTGGCTATTGGACTCCATGCATTAGATGCTGACTTTTAGCATGTGCAGAATCCTGTAGGACTTTGTTCAGCCTTGTAAGGTCCAGCCACTCAGTTGGCTTTGTCACTGAACTCTGAAGGCATTTTCAGCTTCTACAAAATCCAGAGAATCTGGATGCAGGTAGCACTCATCAGCCTGGAAAATAGCAGGAAGAGGATCCCACTGCTCACCTTCACTGGCTGTGAGATCAATTTTTTGCTCAGAAGCCCCATGTGAAGCAACACAACAGTGTTGACAAGTCCAGTGAATCTGTCGGTAAAAGTTTTGGTAGAAGCATTGCAGGCAAATAAAAAAATGTCTTTTTTAGGATAAGAAAAAATAAAAGCAGAGTGACTGTGCCAGCACGGAAGACATGTAACACATCAGTCTGTTCTCAGGTCCCCCTATGTGTCCTGAAGGGGACGGCATCACACAGGGAACGTTTCTCTTATTGGCACACTGAGCAGAGGCAAAGCCAGGTCACCTTAGTGAATTGAAATCCTTGTTGATAATCCAGTGAATAATCTCCATTCCTGCCACTCTAGACACTTTGCTCATCAGCCCTTTGGGCAATGACACACGAGACTTGGAGATGATGCTGACAGACACCCGTGGATGGAGACGTCATACACCTGATCAGTCACACCTTTTCCTTCTGAGGACACCCTTGGTGAGCATGTGTACAGGACACACATATGTTCACGGTCTGTGCAAATACAAAGGAATTAGTTTAAAAGATTCTTGTCTACATTTAAAAATGATAATGATAATAATAATAACAAAATTAAGACTTTTATTAAGAATTTAAATGTAATGTTTTTAAGGATTTGAGGTTGTAATTTTGAACGGTTTTGATTCTTGTGCCAACAGACATGACCTAAATTAGCTTTAGAAGTCTTAAACCTGTATTATTTATTTATGCATGTTTCCAACAGTAATTTTTCAGAGTAATTTTATAACTGATCCGATTTTGCTTCAAAGTCAAATCAATTCTTGAAAACATGAACTACTTTCACCTCTGTGGGTGGACATATGAGAAGAGCAAGGATATTCTTATACTTACATCAGATTTTGGAAACTTCTTAAGCATATTATGGCAATGTGGGTATTAAAACCTACCTTATCAGTTAGAAACTAAAGGAAATATAAATACAGGTCAAATATTTTTCAAAAACTTCTAGCATCCATATCCAGATGTGTTAAACATGTATTCCACATCTTACATCTCAAAAACATAGAATGAGGAGGTGGGTAATTTCTATCATAAATAAGTTTTCATCAGTTCTTTTGGGACTCATACTACTTTTGATACATAAGTTTATGTCATATACATTATAAATTATGCCACTCTCTATTAATTTATTTAGTTTTGTCTTTTGAGAAAGGGTCTTGCTCTACAGTTCAGGCTGGCCTTGAACTCCCTATGTAGCCCAGGCTGCCCTCAAACGCACAGCAATCCTACTGCTTCAGGCTTCCGAGTGTTGAGTTTACAAGCACATGCCCACACGACCAGCCTTCTTTTTATTTGGAATGTACTTAGTAAACATTAAAATGCGTATAAGGTTTTCACTGTGTTTGAGTTTGTGGTTTTTTGTTTTTTTTTTTTTTTTTGAAGCAGGATTTCACTATCTTGTCCAGGTTGGCCTTGAACTCACTGTGTAGCCCAGCCTTGCCTTGAATTTGCACCAGTCATCCTTGCCTCAACCTCCTGAGTGCTGGAATTACAGGCGTACATCGCCACACCTGGCAGTTCTTGCTGGATATTTGGTGAACAAGGCTGCACTGGACCACTCTGATGACAGGTGTTTTAGAGGCCCATGGTCCAGGAAGTCTGCATCTCTACCCACAGGATACAGGCGTGAACTCAAAGAGAAGCTGATGCAGGTAAGATGGAGACATGGGGTGTGGACCTCTTCCCCATGCAGCCACTGAGCTCACACCTGCTCCTTTCAATGTACTTGCCATTTCATGCACATCTGATACAATTTCCATGGCAGGTAGCGCCCTGGGAAGTTGCACAAGGTTTCCACACGGCCCAATCACCTCATTGACTACGGTGGGTCAGTAGAAAAGTTAGTGCATCATAGCGGATTAAAATGTACAAGTATACTGTTTTCCATTCCATGTATATGTATACTGTTTCCTGTTCCATGCTGTCTTTCTGTTTTCAGAAGAAAAACAACTTTTTATCCTAACAATTAACTAAAGAATTTAGTTATTTGGGGTGGGGGAGACTTAAAGAAATAATTTTTCATAAGCTTTAATAAGTCACTTTACTTTAGATCTATACTAGGTAAAATATTTAGTGATCTACAGATACTAATGGCCAGTGCATCACAAAAGCAGACCACACAGGGGCCGGGGATTTAGCGCAGTGCTACTACCTAAGTGCCCACCTGACAAGCACAAGGTTGTGAGTTTGATCCCTGATATCAAAGAGTAAAAAAAGCAGACCATTTGAAATTTGTCACTACTCTGATGTTGACCTGTCATATGTCACCACCCCAAATCCCTGTACAAGACTTGTAACTGAAAGCCATAAAAAAAAATTGAATTCATCACATTTTCAGCGTAAGAGCTCTATTTTCCAATGTACTGGCATATTGCAAATATAACTTTATTTCCTCCATCCTTGTACCTTTTTTCGTTCTTCACCAGACAGCGGTGGAACTGGACTTTTCACAGTTGCATCAGGAGGGCTGGTTGGAAGAACAAGACTGTGCAGTGAGTGAGGCAGTGATGCTGTCACTGCTCTCTCAGGGGAAGAGAGAACCTCAGCTTCTGCACCAGTGGTGTGCGCCATGCGCCTGCAGACATGTTAATTTGCTCTACCAGATTCTGCAGCTTGTGGAAAACAGCAGGATATCTTCCTTTCTTGATATGTAAAAATCCATTTCTACCTTTCACAACCTATGAAAATGTTATTGGAAACAAACAGAAAAATTAAGTGGATACAAAATCCAACCTAAACTACAAGTCCTTTAGGTATTTACAGGTGACACTAGTCCATGTCATTCCTTACCACAAGATGCAATATATTTAATTTATTAATCTGATGGGGCAAAGATGGGGGAGACTCAGAATTTATCATCTGCATAAAGGTCCAGGATAAAAATGGTACAGTTTCCCAGTCATACAATGTTACAAAATTTCATTTTCCTTTAAACCATGACAGCACAATGCACAAGCTTAAAGCAGTAGCCATGATTGTGCTCACTGTAAATTGATAAACACATGCAACAACCCTACATTACTGACATTTTGCACACTGCCTTTTTGTTCTGGGAACATTCTTTGGGAGCTAATTCTCTGTTCCTTTTTTTTCTTTTCTTTTCTTTTTCTTCTTCTTCTTCTTCTTCTTCTTCTTCTTCTTCTTCTTCTTCTTCTTCTTCTTCTTCTTCTTCTTCTTCTTCCTCTGCTTCCTCTTCTTTTTCTACTTCTTTTTGCTAACAGTAATCAAACTCAGGACCTTGCACTTGCCAAACAGGTGCTTATGCCACTGAATTATATCCCCAGCCTGGGAGCTTATTCTTGCAGTAAACTATAGGTGAGAAAGTTGGGAAAAGTCTGAAAGTTTCCTTTGGGAGCGTCCCTGGGGTAGCTACCTACCACCTCCTTTTTTACTTATGTGACTTTGCATTCCATAGACCTTCTGCTCGTTTCCCGTCTACTGGACTGAAGTATGCTGCATCTGTTCCTGCTCCCTGCAAACCTAAAAAGAGTCAGTCAGAGCACTTCATTGTGAAGACAAATGCCTGTGGCAGTGTGCAACTATGGCTACTTGAGAACAAATGCTTACTCGGAGACCGGACTTAGTTCAGCCCCCAAGAGGACCCAGAGTGGCTGATTCTTGGGCACAGGAGAGCTTCAGGGAAACAGCAGTGAGCTGAGACCTCTATGGTTATTTATTTGTAACTCTAGTACATGAGAACAAAGGACGTGAGAACATGTAGAAGAAAAGTACTTTACAGATTTTACAGGTGATTTTTTCAGGGGACTGTGTGGGGAAAGAGTGACCTGTTATGTGATACATGGTAACCTTGTTTTAGACTGACGCTGCCCAGGTTATGCTCAAGAAGGAAACCAGCCTTCAGGATCAGCAGTATCCAAAAGCAATGCCTCAGATCAGAAGTCAGGACATTTCCATCCAATGTATTCAGCTGTAATCACCTCACAATGAGAGTCAGACTCACACAGTTATCCCACCTGACCAGAACACCAGGACACTGTGAGTCTTAGCTGAGAAATGTTCTGCAGAAGCTGAATGCCAGGTACCTACTTGGTGACACCCACAGGGATACAATCCACTAGGGAGCCCAGCACAGAGTCCAAATGCTTTAAGAGTTAGTGCTATGTGACACAATAGACTTTTAGAACCCATCTCCTTCATCTATGTCAGCCACCTGGTCCTCCTGCCCAGTGACAGGGCTCTGACTCTCACCATCCTGCAGTGGTCCCAGTTCTGACTCTTCTCTCATAGCTACTCCAGAGATCCCTGGGCTTTCCTCCCACCTCCATGTAAAGCCGCCTTCAGGCTTCAGCCCCTGTGCAGTCTCAGGTAGGGGAATGGCACTCAGGGGCTCATCCCTGGGTGAAGCACCCACCATCCACCACCTCCTGGAGGAGACTCTTGCCTGGGTCAGGTCACAGATCTCACCTGGTACTGTCCTGGGTTCAGGGTCAGGATCCTGCATCCCCCAGGGTTCCACAGCCAGGACCTTGGTGGTGAGGTATTACCGAGAGCACACAGTCTACAGCAGGTATCAGTCAGTTCTTTTCTGACTTTAGTAAGATTACATAAAATGCTGAGGGCCAGGGAGAAGGAGAGAGAGAGATTGAGTTTTCAATGCCAGGTGCTGGTCAGTTGTGGGAAATGAGATGTCACTGAGGAAAACAAACACCACATGTAAATAAGACAAGAAGAGCGACGAATCCACAGAAGCAAGTGGTGGTTTAACAAGCAGATACCACAGGTGAAATGTTAATGAAAAATATCATGACACCACTGCACATTCCAATGGAAAAAAATGATTTCACAAAAATATACTGGAGAAGCCCAGAAAGAGGAGAAGCAAAGTCAGGGTTCGATGTTCACCCTTCTACTGAGTAAGGGGTCATAGAGGGCTTTTCAGCAGAGATCAAGCCTTTCAGCAGAGACCCAGCCCAAGTCCTCGATTCTGGGACACAAATGGCCCTGATGAGTTGGAATTAGGACATATTACAGCCCGTGAGATCTGGTTATTGTTCCTTGGGTTGGTCTCTGGAAGGTAACTGTTTGGGGGGAGGGTCCTGGAAGCTAGATGATTTTGTGACTAGAGAAGTAACTAGAGGAGACTGGGTCCCTTGCCCCTACCTCAGTCTCCTCATCTCAAAGCTACTAAAAATGTTCTCCATTAATCCACAACAAGGAATCTAAAAGGAAGAGTACATTTGCCTAAATTCCAAATATTGCCCTGAGATTTGATCTGGAGAAAACCATCTCTTCTGTACCTCAGGCACCTTTCTGCCATAATCTGGACCTAGGTCCTTTTCCCCTTTGTCTGTCTCAGAAAAAATGACCTACCTGGAGCTTGTCCCTAGACTCAGCCCTGGCAGGATCCTGAGCTGAATTTGCCCAAGACCTAAAATCAACACACACGTAGAATGAGAGTTGAGATGGAACAGTGGAAATAGTTGGTAATACTCAGGACCCTCTCCCCTTTCTTCCTCTCCCCTTGTTTTCCATCCCCTCCTCTTCCCTACCCTCTCTGATTTTCCCCTCCTCTCCTCTCCTCTCCTCTCCCCTCCCCTACCCTCCTCTCCAGGTTCAAGACAACCTGGGAATCAGTTTTGTATCTCCAGCTCTGAGTTCAGGATACACACAGAACAAAACCAGCTGTTCCCAAAATCAGCAACTGGAGGCCACTCTACACCCAGAAATTACTGGTTTCTCTCCTAAATTCCCAGTGTTAATGTCCAAATGCCCCATCTAGTTCCAATTTTCCTTTGCATCTTGCCGGAGTCCAGCTGCAGCAGGGCTAGGATTTCCCAAAGGTGGACAGGGAGTCGGCGAGTGAGAGACAGAAGACACTGCACACCAGTCTGTGAGTGAATCTGAATCCGCTTTATTTTTTAGAAGCTGGAATATATATTTGCTAACCTTGGCAGCAACCCCCAGCCCCAAGTAGGAAGCACCCCAGGCCCAGGGCCAGGCAGAGACAATCCCAAGCAATAGGTATTAATTAACCTCAACCCCAAGCAGGGAGTGCCCCAGGCTCAGGGCAATAGGTATCAATTAACATCTCAATCTTGTTACTTAGTTAGCTTGGGAAATGTAAGCC